>JARBWK010000004.1:31668955-31849795 GCA_030556195.1 Anolis apletophallus | reverse complement strand
TACATCATGGTGGCTTATCCAGACTATTGCTAATATGACAAATAGTATTGCATGTAGTTTGTATTGCAATAGACAGGTATAGTGAAAGAGGTGCAGATCCATCAAAGTTCTCGTGGAATAGCTCTAGAAGAGAATTTTGGCAAATTCATCAAAGAAGCACAAAAAGTCCCATTTCCATTGTAATACAGAGATTGAGGGTGGCTGGAATGAGACAGAAGTTTCCTACTGGATAAAATGAAAACTTGGGTGGACAAATTTCTTTGATCTGGACCATTACTTTAATGATTTTAAAGAGATAAAAAGACATCCACACAACTCTGTTATCTTGTCTAGTTTAGCCCTGATCACTTCACTCACAAGTATTTTGAAAAAGTAAAGATCTACAATTTGGAAACAATGTCATGATTCATACCATTCTTATACAATTAGTTCTCCATATTCTACAGATTTTGTACTCACAGATTCAAGTGTCAATGGCAAGATTTTTAAAAAATCCAGAAAGCAAAATTTGATTTTGCTATTTTATATAAGGGGCATCATTTACTATGCCATTGTTTATAATGGGACTTCAGCACCTACAAATTTGGCATCCAATTGGGCGTTCTGGAACCAAACTCAGCAAATACCACATGACTTCTATACTATAATAACTCATTGAATCCAATAAAGAAAGGTTTATTAGCTACAGGGATAGAAAAACTGCTGGTGACTTTCTACCTCTGTGATATAGAAATTGCCCTAACCTACTGCATCTGTACATGGTTTGGTAACTGCACAGTGGTAGATAGGAAGGTCATCCAAAGGGTTACCACCACTGCCCAGAGAATCATTGGTTACCCTCTCCCTGCTTTGGAAGAACTTTATAAGTCCCGCAGCCTTTAGAAAGCTCAGAACATAATAATACTCTGATTTAGCTGTCAGCTCTCTTCTAGCATGCTATTCCACAGACTTTGGGCAACCAAATGAAAAGGTCCTCTGAGTAGTGGTTGCCAGTTGGATTCTGGCAGGCTGGAGCAGATGCCCTCCAGAGGGCCTCGGTGTTAGGGGCAGATTGTATGGGATAAGGTGATCCTATAGGTAACCTGAACCCAAAACATTTAGGGCTTTAAAGGTCAAAATCAACACTTTGTACTTTACCCAGAAAATAATTGGTAACCACTGGAGTGACTTCAGTATAGATTTGATATACTCACTCCTAGATGCTCCTGTACTATGCATTGAACTAATTGGAATTTCAAAATTCGTTACAGAGGTAGCCTAATGTAAAGCACATTGCAGAAGCCCAACCTTGAGGTTACCAGTATATGCACTACTATCTTTAAAAATAAACCAACATAAAAGCCTTGATAGGAGGTAAGGCCACTGCTTTTATGCTACCTTACAGTTTTAAAAACATATTTTAGCATGTAAGAGAATAGTGCATTACAGTTAGTATGATTTGATTTATGATATGTTATGAGCCACTTGGAGGGCACTGCCATGTCGTGAGGTGGGGCCTAGGAGTTCAGAAAAATTAATCCATCTTTCTATCAAATATTATCAAAGATTGATGTCTATGTCTGAAGTATATTCCAGCTATGACAGAGCTGAAGAAAGGAATCTCTTTTTGCATATTCAGAAGTGAGACATTAGAATAGCATCATGACTACTGTTAGTAAGCACATACAGCTTTTCTATGCATTTTCAATTAACCTCAGCAGGCTGCTTTTGTGACTGTAAAGCATGCATAATTAATTTTCTGGTATCTTTTCTAGAAATAGAAAAGACAAAGGACCAAAGATGCTGCATGGAGTTACAACTCCATTGCTTAAAAAAAATCAAAAGCAGACTATATTTTGGCCATCTGAGTTGAAGTAGGGGAGTAAGGGGTAGCTGCTTAACTTCTGCTCCTACCACCATGCAGCTATTCAATATAATCTTCATCCATTTGTTTCCCCTATGAATTAAAGATATGAGGACCCCACATGACAGAAAAAACAACCTACATATGATTTTCAGCCTTTCCCATTGTACTCTTACGACATCATAAAGGCCAGGTAAAGCGTCTCATTTCTCCTGGCATTGGGGCAAAAGGAGAAGGTCAGCAGGGTGAATCTGTTACCCCATATGCAGCTCCCTCTTGGCGACGCTTTCCCCATCATATGGGAAAAGCATTGCCCAAGTGCCTTCCATGTTGTGAGGACGTATACACAACCATCAATTTTAGTCATAGGAAATGGCAATACATTTCCTTTCACTGATGTTAATTTCTCTTTTGTCACAATTGTATGGTTATTATTTTGTATTGTTTGTTATTATTTTTGAGATGTTTGTATTTGTGTAAGGCATTGAATGTTTGCCTTTTTTGGTGTGTAAATTGCCCTGAGCCCCCGTCAGGGAGAGAGGGAGGTCTATAAATAAAGTTGTTGTTGTTATTATTATTATTATTGGTTTTATTTATTTGGAAGGAGTTTTCCTTTAACTTCTGCTTAGCTGAGTGAGTGTGAATTGCATAAGATTGCACAGTACGCTTCCAGGGCAGAGACAAGGTTTGAACCCTGGTCTCTTAGGCTATGCTACATAGGCTTTCAAATTTGACAAATTTGACACATTTTTCAAACAAACTTTCTTTAATTGATACTTTTGCCATATATATATATATTGTGTGAATTTACAGATTATACAAGCTATGAGACAATTATGTTATTCCATAACATTATATGTCATGGCACACACACACACACAGAATGTGTTATTACAAGTCTATTACTTTGGGTTGTAACAATTGCTTTTCTGCAGCCTAATCTACTTTTAGGTTTCAATACTGTAATTGTATCTGAACAGTTAAGGTGTTGTAAGCATATATATCAAGTCAGCCGAAACTCATAGAGCAGGGGTGCTCATTAGGTAGCTCGGGAGCTACTAGTAGATCTTTGGCCCTCTTCCAGGTGATCTTCAGGCCTCACCAGCCGGATGGGGCGCTCCTGCCATGCGCGCACACACCCTGTGTGCACGCACGCTCCTGCTGCTGGCTTCTGCTCTTGTGGTGCTTCTTTCACCTGTGGGGCATTGCAAGAAGAAGGAAGCACGATTTGGTGCCTCTGGAGGGAGCGCCCTGCCTCTCTCTCATCCAGAAGCAGCTGTGTAGCCTCTGTTGCCGGTGAGACAGGCAGGGCGGAGCGCTCCCTCTGGATGCCCCGCCTCGTGCTTTCTCCTTCCTGCAATGCCCCACAGGCAGAAGAAGCACTGCACGGGCGGAAAACAGCAGCAGGGGCACGTGCGGTGGGAAGAGCGCATGCCGGTGGGAGTGGGAGCGCGCGGGAGCGCGCGCCGGCGGGGGCAAGTAGATCTTTTGGACTTGGTTGCTTTAGGAGTAGCTCGCATGCTGAAAAAGTGTGAGCACCCCTGTCATAGAGTAATACATATTATTCTCTGTACTAGAGCATGGTAGTAAAGCATATGTATTCATTTAGAACGGCAAAATAAATTTTTTTTCATAAAGGGAGTTCAGGTGTTGTTATATGTAGCTTGTAACTGTGAGATTTAAGAAGAACCCTAAATTTGACTTTCTGTACATTTGCACTCATTAATGCTATAAATGATTTCAAAATGATTATTTAAACCAACGAGCTTCTGTCTCTAGGGCATGTCAGGAAAAAAAATCTTTGTATTTGCATAATAATTGGTTAGAAACAAGTGATCTACTAAGCAATATTATGTAGACATAGTTTAATGAACACACTAGACACAATCCCTTAGATCAATATCACAAATATAATAAAGGTTGAATATTTGAAGTCTCTGGATTATTCCAAACATTTATAATTAGTAATGAGCTCATTTAGATAAGCATTAAACACAAATTCAATCATATTACTGTAATTATTAGCAGGTTGCTCGATGTCAAGTTGCCTTTATTTCCTTCAAAAGTTGTGACTAAGAATGAAAAAAAAACCCCTCTATATTATTTGACCTAATGAACTGCACAGAATGACTTAACTTAAGAACCAAGATTAGTTAGGGATGTCTTGGCCCACAAGTCATTTTATTTATTTCTGCAACCACATCAGAGGTCCAGATATCATTTATTCAATGTATGATGTTAATCAATAACCAATTATATTTCCCAAATTGCTGTAATAAAGTCTCAAATTCAAAATATTATTTTTATGTTCATACCTGCACACACTATACCAGAAAAAAGTGAGAATGTTAAGCAATTGCGGATTTCGTGTGAAAACCAGGGAAGTGTTATGCTTGAATAGATAAATTATAGAAAAGCTAGACAGTGAATAATAGAAACTATGGGTAGAACTTCGCTGAAGGTAAACAAAAATCGGATGTGTTGAGTCCCTTCTAGGGTGAAAAAGGCGGGATATAAATATGGTAAATAAACAATGCTATACATAGAATTACAGAATCATAGAGTTGGAAGAGACCACAAGGGCTATCCATTCCAATCCCCTGACATGTAGGAGAATACAATCAAAGCACTCATGTCTGATCTGGGAGCAGGACACACTGTTGTGATGGTTCTGTTACTCTCTACACATCCATTCAGAAAATGGCATTGATAGAATTCAATCTAATGGCTATGAAACTATGGGATACTACTAGGTTCCATTCTATTCCTTGTGTTGTTTAATATCACCTGAACCAACTAGGAAAGTACCACAGGGCATGTAGATCCCCCCCCCCCCAAAACAAAAACAAACCCCAAGCACTTTCTGGGGCATGTACAGACTTCAATGCAAATTCAGTCACATTTTTAAAAACCTGATTGCACTCACATCAAAGTGCTGCCTGGAACTGCCCTCTGTTTCCCCTTCAAATTGGCAACTTGTCACCATTTTGAAAGAGAACTATAGTGGGAGAAAGGTATTTGATGGGGTACAAGGTCTTACTTAGGTGGCTTTGGGACAGCTGGGAAATAAGGCTTTTGTGTGTATATATTTGGAGTGAAAATTTCTGCTGATTTTTACATGGGAATCTTGCTGAATCTTTTTTTAAAACATGAGTGGTGGGGGATGGGGGTTGGGGAGCTTCAGGGACCAAGAGACTCATGTATACCATATGCTGCATTTTCCCCACCCCAATTTGCAAGGATATTTTGGAATGTGTTTTTACAAGTCAATTACTTTAGATTGCAATATATTTTTTGCTTCAGTTTAATTTATCCTTAGGTTGCAATAATTGTCTCTGAACAGTTAAGGTGTTGTAAGCATTATGTTGCACATTAATATTAAGGTTTTTTAAACATAAAAAGCACTTTATATTTCAGTCAGTATCGTGCTTTTGTTATTATAGAGACTATAGCAAAAAGGTTTTAACTCAATAAAGCTTGTAAGTATTGCAAAATAAGGGTTAGTTTCATAACCCACCTGGCACTGCTATGAAATAAGAAGAGAAAATTGTAAGAGTCTGTGCAGTAATACTTGGTATGCGAATGGAGGTATTGCAAATATGTCTGTATTTTCATCTGCAAAGCATTCACAGATGTGCATTAATGGGATTGGATGAGATTAGAATTCTGCCTGGTTTCAGGTCTCAGTCTACTATCAAGGTCAGGCTGAGCTCCTAAACAAGTTTCCTGTTTGACCCATGGGTTGAACACAATATTCTTCATGTCATGGCAGGAGAATTTCTAATAATGATGCCTTGAAGTACAGCCAGCCAACCACAATTGATATCATGCTCATCACAGTAAAAGATATGCTGGGCTGGCCATATATCCAGGGTAGATGACCCCAGGTTGCCACCAGCAGTCCGTACATAGTGAGTTACAGGAGGGTACTGTTTCACAGACAATCAACAAAAAATAAATGTTTCAAGGGCATTTTGAACATTGCTGTTTTAATGGTAACAGTTGGAAACTGATGACAAGAGAAAGGACTGCTAACATGCAGCAGTTAGAGACTGACAAGCTCAGCTGGAGAACAAATCTGTTGTATATTGTGGCAAAAAGAGTTTCTAACCGTACAAAGCTTTCCAAGCAGAAGTTTATGTTATTTGTCTTATTTTTTAAAGACTACATGCCATACACATTTAAAGAAAAAGTATACATGTACAGTCTTGGGGTTTTAGTAAAGATGAAAGAGGACAAATATAAAAAAATGTAACTTATTTAATGTAAAGCATGAAAGCAATGCTAGCCTAGTTAGCTAGGATATAGAATAGTTAGACTCAAACCTTATGTACTATTTCCTGAGAATAAGGTTGAATGAATTTATATTATACTTAACTTTTTAACAGACATTGGCTAAGAAAACAGAAGCGCATGGCTTTGATGGTGCCCTATCTGCTTGGGATACAAATGTTCCAAATAAACATGATTTTCAGGTTCCTGGTGTATCATATAGCAGGTTCCCTTCCCAATGAAATATCAGCTCTCTGAATATTAGCACAGAATATGATGGAAACAGACAGTGCTAACAATAAGAAAATGGTGTCAATACATTCAGATTTTAGATATAATTTGAGTTTTAAAAAAATCAAATATTACTTTGAATTGCTAGATATATACATCATAAACCCAAACTTTTCTGTAATTTTTAGATCCCATCTTTTTAACATTAAATCCTTAAGTTTGACTGGTGCAGTGATAATGGCGTTGCAGGCCTGAGTGATGAGCAGTGTGCTATAGGTTAGGGCAGTGGTTCTCAACCTTTCTAATGCCGTGACCCCTAAATAAAGTTCCTCATGTTGTGGTGACCCCCAACCGTATTTTCGGTGCTACTTCATAATGATAATTTTGCTACTCTGATATTCAGGGTGTATTTTCATTGTTACAAATTAAGATAATTAAGCATAGTGATTAATCACAAAAAACAATATGTTTGGGGGAGTATGGACAATAGATGATGGGATTTGCAGTACCTTCAACAGATGCAGCTCTGTCATCCACAGACCACTGAGACCCCCACAAATTACAGACCTGGACCAAACTTGGCACACAGAACCCAAATGACCAATAGAAAAGACTGGAAGGGGTTGGGTCTTGCTGGGATGTTTAATTCTCCAGCCATCAAAGAGCATTCTGAAACCCAACAATTAAATTGGGCCAAACTTGGCCTGCAGAACTCTCATAACCAACAGAAAAGACTGGAGAGGTTTGGGGAAAATAGACCTTGGCATTTGGGTCTTGCTGGGATGTTTAGTTTCCCAGCCATCAAAGAGCATTCTGAAATCCAACAACAATTAAATTGGGCCAAACTTGGCCTGCAGAACTCTCATAACCAACAGAAAAGACTGGAGAGGTTTGGGGAAAATAGACCTTGGCATTTGGATCTTGCCGGGATGTTTAGTTCCCCAGCCATCAAAGAGCATTCTGGAATCCAACACCAATTAAATTGGGCCAAACTAGGCCTGCAGAACTCTCATAACCAACAGAAAAGACTGGAGAGGTTTGGGGAAAATAGACCTTGGCATTTGGATCTTGCCGGGATGTTTAGTTCCCCAGCCATCAAAGAGCATTCTGGAATCCAACACCAATTAAATTGGGCCAAACTTGGCCTGCAGAACTCTCATAACCAACAGAAAAGACTGGAGAGGTTTGGGGAAAATAGACATTGGCATTTGGGCCTTGCTGGGATGTTTAGTTCCCCAGCCATCAAAGAGCATTCTTGAATCCAGCAACAATTAAATTGGACCAAACTTGGCCTGCAGAACTCTCATAACCAACAGAAAAGACTGGAGAGGTTTGGGGAAAATAGACCTTGGCATTTGGGTCTTGCTGGGATGTTTAGTTCCCCAGCCATCAAAGAGCATTCTGAAATCCAACAACAATTAAATTGGGCCAAACTTGGCCTGCAGAACTCTCATAACCAACAGAAAAGACTGGAAAGGTTTGGGGAAAATGGACATTGGCATTTGGGTCTTGCTGGGATGTTTAGTTCCCCAGCCATCAAAGAGCATTCTGAAATCCAACAACAATTAAATTGGGCCAAACTTGGCCTGCAGAACTCTCATAACCAACAGAAAAGACTGGAGAGGTTTGGGGAAAATAGACCTAGGCATTTGGGTCTTGCTGGGATGTTTAGTTCCCCAGCCATCAAAGAGCATTCTGGAATCCAACAACATTAAATTGGGCCAAACTTGGCCTGCAGAACTCTCATAACCAACAGAAAAGACTGGAAAGGTTTGGGGAAAATGGACATTGGCATTTGGGTCTTGCTGGGATGTTTAGTTCCCCAGCCATCAAAGAGCATTCTGAAATCCAACAACAATTAAATTGGGCCAAACTTGGCCTGCAGAACTCTCATAACCAACAGAAAAGACTGGAGAGGTTTGGGGAAAATAGACCTTGGCATTTGGGTCTTGCTGGGATGTTTAGTTCTGGTCAATTTCAAGAATAATAAAATTAATACCAATAAAATTACATTAATTGAGGCATTAGGTTAAATTTTTTGAATGTTTACATAAAACTGTAATTTAAGGTAAACTGGAAAATTTGGACAATTGGGATGGGAAGAGGGCAACTGGGGAAGGGGGAAAGTTTTAGGTGGGAAAGGTTGGGATGGAAAGGGGGCAAGACTGGAATGGGAAAGAGGCTGGAACCTAGGAGAGGCTGGGATGGAAAGTGGGGAGAGAGGGGCTGGGGATGGGAGTAGTAAAGGCTGGGATAGGAAGGGGAAAAACTGGGACAAGGGAAGAGTGGGGTGGGCAAAGGGTTCTGGAAAAGTTGGGGAAAACTAAGGGAAGAAGGGGGAAGGACTGGAAAGGGAAATTGTGGGTGGGGGATTCTTCCTTTGGGTCTTTGGAAGGGGCTGTCTGGGAGAGCTACCTGCTTTTGCAAGAAATTCAAGGAACTCCTGCTGGAGCAGAGGGGCAGCTACCTGCCTGCTCTGCTTCCTCTTCCTTCTCCTCTCCCTTTCGCCCCCAGAAGGGAGACCTGGAAAGCAGGGAGGCGGGAGGGGAATGAAAGCACGAAGGAAGTTGCTTGTTTTCCGGAGGGGGTGTCTCCTCCTCGCTTCCATTCCCCTCCCTGCTTTCCAGGTCTCCCTTATGAGGGCGGAAGGGAGAGGAAGTGGTGGCGACCCCAGGGAGCTGTGGATCGTAGGAGGGGAATGAAAGCACGGAGGAGGCGCTCCTGCCTCCTGCGACTCACCAGCTGCCTCCCTGCCTCGATGGGGTGCTGCTGCCCTTTCCCTCTTCTTCCTCCTTACTTCTCGATGCCTATCTGGAGGAGGAAGAGGAGAAACAGCAGCAGCACCCCTTCTCCTTTTCTTTCTCCTCTTCCTCCAGCTGGCCATCAAGGAGGAAAAGGAAGAAAGGACTGGGTGGGCTGCTACAGTTTCTCCTCTTCTTCCCGCTCTTCTTCCTTCATGGCCAGCTGGAGGAGGAGAAGGATTGTCAGGAAGAGCGGCGGCATAGGAGCCTCGCCTGGGGTCCCCTGTGCCGCCTCTGCTGCTTGTCCGCCTCCTCCATGGGCAGCCGGCTTCGGAGCCGCAAATCCGGGCTCCGCTGTCGGCTTGACCCGAAAATAAACTGGTGGACCTTATCCCTTGTGTGCCTTTGCCTCTAAGCTCCTCCTCCTAACTCTCCAGCCCTGTGAGAAGGGGGGGGAGGAGGAGCCAACCTGGAGCGCCTGGCTGTTTGGCTGGCACAAAGGCCGGCAGCCATTTTGAAGAGGGGGCGGGGCTAACCGAGGTGCCTTCGCGACCCCCGGAAAATGGCCCCACGACTCCCCTGGGGGTCGCGACCCCCAGGTTGAGAACTACTGGGTTAGGGGCTATGTTTGATGGCTTCCAGGGGAGGGGTGCTGGAAATCTTGCACTGTGTTTCAAATGCCAAAACATTGTGAAGGGGTGGGTCTCTGGCAATAAAAGGCCTGTCCATCCCTTCATGTTGCTCTAGCCTGTTTTTCTAGTAGCTCCTTGTGACGACCCTATCCCCTTACTATATATGCACGGTCAGTGCAGTCGTCAGAACCAATATAAACACACTTGTTGGTTATATGGAGAAAATTGACTCTTTATTTAACTGAATGGTTAACACCTATCACTTAATCCTAAATTTCAATAACACAATCCCAAAACAGATGTCCCTTAACGTCAGTTTTCCCAACCTTCCTCCCTCACTCTCATCTCCCTCTCTCCCTCTTTCTCTTTCTCTCCAACTCTCTACTCCCCTCATACAGCCATGCCCCCACAACAACCTCGGAAGCCATTTAAAAGGACATGCACCACATTTCACACATTCCTCCAGGCAACATACTAGCATAACAGCGACCATCACACTCCTCCTCTCACCTTCAATACAGTATGAGCATTATTTCATTTGGTTTTTACCCTACCCCAGACTGTATCTGGGGAACTTGCACAATTGACGCCTGGTGGTATTGTCATTAGTCAGATAAAGGGATATACCGGTGTTTCATTGTACACCTTGGCATCCTTTTGGTGTAGTGTGGGTCTCTGAATCTGCCTCTCAGAGTCCTGAGACCTGTATGCGAAAAGTAGTCCCCCTTGAAGTAGACATAGGGCTTTACTCTAACCTCATAGAGTCCTGAGATTTGGGGGAGGGGGCTAGTTTATCTTCCAATACCTGGCACCTGGGGAACAACTAAGTAATTTGGAATGCATCTGAGGCTAATGTGTTTTGCCCAAGGGAAGTCTGAGGGGGTAATCAAGGTGAGATACCTGACTTCCGCTGAATCCACAGCAAGTTTAATCTCCTCACTCATTCCTTTCAAGCCTATCAGGGGCTAAATATGTGAATAAGTAAAATAAATGTAAAGGTTTCCCCTTGACATTAAGTCTAGTCATGTCTGACTCTGGGGGGTATTACTCATCTCCATTTCTAAGCCAAAGAGCCAGTGTTGTCTGTAGACACCTCCAAGATCATGTGGCCGGCATGACTGCATGGAGTGCTGTTATCTTCCCACCTGAGTGGTACCTAATGATCTACTCATATTTGCATGTTTTGAACTGCTAGGTTGGCAGAAGCTGGGGCTAACAGTGGAAGCTCACCCCCGCTCCCTGGATTTGAACCATCGACCTTTCAGTCAGCAAGTTCAGCAGCTCAGAGGTTTAACTTGCTGCAGCACTGGGGGCTCTTCAGGTGGATAAAGCCAGCCTTATTTAACCCAACGCTCTGCGTCTTGGCGCATATTGCCACAGTTTTTCATTAATAAGTGCTGCAATGATGCCATCAGCCATAGTGGCAGAAATATGCAAGGTAAATGTAAACAAGCCCAACAAATTTTTACAAAAAAATGAAAGCAGGACAAAGCAAAACCCTATTTACCAATTCATATGTGGATTTCTTTTCTTCAGGATAAAATTATACCATGTGGTAATGCTTTTGAAGTAGGAAATTAATTACTATGTAAACATTCATAGATGCCTGTGTTGGATGTCCTGACACAATTATTTCATGCAAGAATCTAATTCCCAAGAGGGATGCATTCCTTTATATAGATCCTTTTGTAGAACCAATGTGTACTTTCTGTGTATATAATTAATAAACAAAAAAGCACAATTTCAACCACTAAAATCAGTGAGGTGACAGTTGGTATACTGGCTATACTTCTTGCACAATATAGGAAACGTATGGTCACTAATAATAAGTAGAATGTTTATATCATATTGTGAAATGGAATGAAAGCATAAGTTTTACTGGCATGGATGATTTTCTGCATAAATTACCTATTTGATGGGCTGACCTTATACATTTAAAGCTTTGTTTCTATAAGCCTATAAGCTTGAGGTCATCAGACAGAGTTGTCTGCAGAGCTGAGGTGATTTATAACAGCTGAATAGCTGTTTCCCCTTGCATACAGAACATCTACTGTTTGATAGAAAAGCTATTCTACAAACCAAAGTCATTTTGCTCATTGAAATGAATCTGCCTGTGCTATTGAAACAATCACAGAAAGCACACTTCTGGGCCTTGGTAACTTGCATGTAATCATGTCCTCAGGGTGGACTATGACCTCTGCAGCCAGTAAGCTTTGCCAAAATTCAGATTGAACTGAGAGAGAAATAATGTGTTTCAATATCTGTAGAAGCAGCCGGTTCGAATGGCAAGTTGGTATTTTGGTGAATTTTTTTGTGACCTCTGGATGAGTAGAAAGCTGTGCATGAATAAGCAGGCAAGTCCCAGCAAGGCAGATGTTGCACTCAATGACCTTCACTTGCTGGAGCTGATAATAAGTTTGGCTGTCATTCACTGCCCTTTTGAGGGTTTCACACTGCAGATCAATGCCAAAGAGACATATTTGATCCTACACGCCCTGCCAGAAATTAGGTTTGGATTTAGATTTTCTGGAACTAATCCAAAACTAGTTTGACAACAAAGAGTCTGTTGTCATAACTTGCACAGACGGTACAGTTCGCAGTTTACAATTTATTCTCACATGAAGAGTATTATCATTTTCTCAAGTGCCTTCATAGGACATGTAAATGTGTTACGATAAACAGGCATACCCTTTCTTTCTTTCTCCCTCCTTCCCTCCTAATATATGTAGTGATTGGTGAATAAATATATGTATTAGTAAATATACATATGATTTCTGATCCATTTTCAGTTGGACAGATATTAGCTAGAGCTGTAAGCTGGCTGTCGGCAATCCTCTGAGGATGGTGTTTTTGTCTATAAATCCCCCACTATGAATTTTGACTTAAAGCTGGCCACTGCAACTTGGATCACACTGAAAACATTCAGATTTTGAAGTTTCTAGTAAAAAGCCCGATGAATAATGCAAACACATATGTGTACATTCCTATACACAGTGCCATTTTCTTTTATTATAAAAAGATTGGAATTCTGCTCCTTTCTTCTGGATAGCTAATACTCCAGAAGACAGGAGCAGAATTCAAATGATCTTAACAGATTAGAGAGAGGGGCCAAAACTAACAAAATGAAGTTCAACAGGGACAAATGCAAGACACTCCACTTCGGCAGAAAAAAATGATACAGAATGGGGGACACCTGGCTCGACAGCAGTACATGTGAAAAAGATACCGGAGTCCTCGTGGGCAACAAGTTAAGCATGAGACAACAATGTAATGTGGCAGCTAAAAAAGCGAATGGGATTTTGGCCTGCATAAATAGGAATATAGTGTCTAGATCCAGGGAAGCCATACTACCCCTCTATTCTGCCTTGGTCAGATCACACGTGGAATACTGTGTCCAATTCTGGGCACTGCAATTTAAGGGAGATGTTTACAAGCTGGAATGTTTCCAGAGGAGGGTGACTCAAATGATCAAGGATCTGGAGAACAAGCCCTATGTGGAGCAGCTTAAAGAGCTGGGCATGTTTAGCTTGCAGAAGAGTAGGCTGGAGGGAGACATGATGACCATATGTGAGGGAAAGTCATAGGGAGGAGGGGGCAGGTTTGTTTTCTGCTGCCCTGGAGACTTGGACACAGAACAATGGCTTCAAACTACAGGAAAGAAGACTCCACCTGAACATTAGGAAGAACTTCCTTACTATGCAAGCTGATCATCAGTGGAACTCTCTGCCTCAGAGTGTGTTGGAGGCTCCTTCTTTGGAGGCTTTTAAACAGAGACTGAATTGCCATCTGTCGGGGGTGCTTTGAATGCAATTTTCCTGTTTCTTGGCAGGGGGTTGGACTGGATGGCCCAAGAGGTCTCTTCCAAATCTATGATTCTATGTGCTTGCAGCATATTTGAAGCTAACTCAGAAAAAGAAACTAGCTTTGGTTTTATGGACTCCACCCCACTTCATCAACTACACAGAATGAAACTTTTGTGAACAGACATATATGCAAATAGGTGATCAGGAAAAGGGCATATGAATTGCAAAAGAAATGCAAAATATGAGTACAGATGGAATGCTTATGCCAGACAATTCTTTCTTTCAGACTCAAAAGTGCTACAGGACCCCATTATGTCTTTTTATGCTGAAACAGATGAACATGATTAGTCTTTGAATTCTCTTTTATTATTACAGATTTATACCACACCTTTCTCCTTAAAATGAAATTTGAGACATTAAAGAAGAAAAATCAATAAACAAATTCTGATGAAAAACATATCAGCAGATTAATTTAGATATTTTTTTAAAAAACACGCTGTAACCCCAATAAACATATTAAAACATATTTGTGGTTTCTGCTACTCCTTGATTTTGTCATTGACCATGTGCCTTTCTCTTAACTTACAGCTTTTCAGGCCCATGTGCCAAGCCTGTCAGATCAGACAGTTACACCTTTCTCACATGTACATGATGAATACAAGGAATGAATCGTATTCATAGGAAGACTGTTGAGATGTTTGACTTTCAGTGCAGCTGAGATCAACCTTTTGGTTTTGAGACAGAAAAAAAATAAACTGGCAGTCAAACAATAAGCACAATCTTTTTTAAGATCAAAAAGGAGTGAATAGTATCTTGAGGCTGATGTGAACAATGTTTCCATTCGAACACTGTTCATTGAGTGAACTCTCAGAAGTCTGCTCTGAAGTTCACTGGGGCTTTCATAAGACAGGGATGTGCCTTGCAGCCATTTCAAAGTTCAGCTGGAGAAAAACAAGTTTTGATTTTAAGTCAGGAGGGTAGTCTGATGTATGGAAGGGAAAGAAAGAACATATAAAAGAAACTACTCTGTAGACTATGCGATGAACAACAAGAATAGAAAAAGTCCTTAATGTGCTGGGCAGCAAACACTGACTATGAGAAGTGGTGGGAATAGGTTAGACCCTAAATTGAACATGCTCCTGTCCTCCAAACTGGTCTGCCTCTCAACAAGAGCTGTCATTTATTACTAAATATAATTCTTTTATCTCTGATCTGCATTGGTTTTTCATAGCCCAGAGCAGTAACCTCAGAGATTCAAGCCTTCTGTGACAAGAACTCTAACAAATAAGTCAAAATACACGGGCTCCCCGACTAGTTCTTCACTTTCCTATCTCTTCAGAAGAAATGACAACACAGAAAGTCCTTTCCATGAAAATACAGAAGATGGAGATGGGCCTTCAAGAAAATCTTCCATATTCTAAATCTCTGCCATTAGTTCCTTGTAATTGCTGGGATGGCATCTTGGTACTACTACTGTAGGGCTCTTTGAGTGGGCCTGAAATCAATTCAAAGTCATGAGCTATTGTTTTTGGAGCTGGCTGTTATATTACAATGACTTCTGGTCTATTCATTCAATCTTGTGTTTTTGTAACTTCATTTTATTTTAGTGACCATACTACTAAATTATGCAGGAATTGTCTGCTGAACTTATCTAGCTAGTCATAAGGAGATCAAAGCCATAGGATGGCAACCTCTCCTGGATGGGGTCACACTTCTGCAGTTTGGGGGTCCTTCTGGACTCATTGCTAAACCTGGAGGCCCAGGTATTGGTGGTGGCCAGGAGGGCCTTTGCACAACAAAGTTGTGTGCTAGCTGCGATTGTACCTTGAGTAGTTGGACTTGGCCATAGTGGTCCACGCCTTAGTTACATCCCATTTAGCCTACTGTAACAGGCTATACATGGGACCACTCCTGAAAAGTGCCTGGAAACTTCAACTAGTCCAAAGATCCACAGCCAGGCTACTCACAAGTGCTGGACCCAGGTAGTGTATTACCCACTGTTACAGCATCGGCACTGGTTGCCAATATGTTTCTGGGCCTGATTCAAGGTGCTGATTTTGATCTTTAAAGCCCTAACAGTTCAGGTCTTACTTGCCTATCTGACCACATCTCCTCATGCCTACCCACCCAAATGTAAGATCTTCTGGAGAGACCCTTCTCTTGTTGCTGTCACTATCGCAAATGCAGTTGGCAGCGAAGAGAGAGAGGGCCTTCTCGGTGATCATCCCAACCCCTTGGAATTCCCTCCCCAAGGAGATTAAAACTGCCCCTTCCATGACATCTTTTAAAAAACAGCTGAAGACCATCATGTTTAAGCGAGCTTTTAATGAAGATATTTAATTTGGAATGACAGGAAGGCTAACTCTCAGTGTGTTGAGCAAAGTTATTATCTGAATTGACAAGTTCCCCCAATAATGGTATCTGGTATTTGTTAAATGATTTAAAAATGTTTATGTTTTATTGTAAAGTTGGTTTTATTGTTTATTTTTTATGTGTGGTTGATTTGTATTGCTTTAAAATGTTGTGAGCTGCTTTGAGTCCCATTTGAAAGGTTTGTGAGTTTTCATTTTGCTTTCCCATTATGGAAAGACACCTGTTTATGTATGAATTTCTTTACCTCAGTATTATTGGCTTTACCCAACTGTGATGTTGGATTTTTGATATGTATATCTGCTATGAATAGTGGGCACTTATATAGGAATTTGCATATGGTGTGTTGATCTTGATATGATATAACGGTTGCCACCTATATAGGAATTTGCATACAGTGCACTGATTTTGATATGATATAATACAACTTTATAATATTCACAGTTGTAGTCTAATGCCTTTCTGATGTGCTGTTGCTTATTCAGTTGTTTTGACTAGAATTTTGTGCTTGATTTGAGAGTGTATGTCTGACAACAATGTGTACGGATCATCTAAACTGAGAGTGATGCAGATGTGTTTGGCAGATCTCTTGTAATGATTTCCAGGGGTTATTTTATGATATTAGGGTTAACATCTGCCTAAACACAGTACCCAACCACTGTCAGATGATAGGTAGTAATTGTCCAAGCAAAACTCTGGAATTGCATATATTACAATGTAAACGGCTCTGGTTGATTACCTTGAGTGACAGTTCTCTGTGTCTGCAAGGCTGTGAAAAATTCTTCACTTTATAAGCATTTGGGAAAGTGATTTCTGACACATAAACTTTTGGCAGCAATTTTCAAGAGGGTCATCGAACATGACTGATATAGTAGTTAGTGTGATGCTGGCATAGCACATTTAACAGTCGCTGAACTCCAAATATGACACAGTAGGATACTAATTGCAGCACTGCAAGTGAAAAGAAGAGAGATGCTTGTGATGCTTGACACATCCTCCATCACTATGACAAAGAATGAGGCATTGCAGCTGGTTACATCAGGCAATGGTACATTACTGCTACATGGGCATCTTTTACACATAGGATATTGACCCTCATTAGCATGACTGAAGCTAAGGGGATCACAACCCACAGGTGAGCACTAAACATTATTTGAGATATAATCCCATTTATACAAATGCCTAAATACATCCATGCATACAATCAGAAATAGGAGGGCATATTCATCCATTGCTATATTATTATTATTTAAAAAAAACTGTTTAGCACATAGAGAGATTGAATTTGACATAGATATGAAAATCACTTCTACCATGATAAGCATCAATTACCTCAATATCACAAGTTTGTATGCAAGTTTGTAAAAATCTGCTCAGATATGCTCCTTTATGCTATACATATGTCTTGAAACCACTTTAAAACTCAAACCAGATTCAGAAACTCTGAAACTTCAATCTGTAGAGAAAGACAGAGAGGGCATAAGGATGTTCAGGTTTTTCCTTTGTGTTTCTTTGACTACTGAGGATCAACCTCCTGTACGCTGCCCTCTCTTAATACAAAAAAATATGAAAGTGGAAAATTAGCTAAACACTGAAATCGAAAGAATTTAGAATGCTTTCCACCATGCTTTCCACATTAATCCTTTGCTATAGATTGATTTAATCTGGTCACAGGGAGGAAAATTTTCAAAAACAAATGCATGCAACTGTTACATGTGTTTAGATATAATAGTTTAGAAAACAGGCATGGAAATCTTGGAACATCATGCAGTAGGATAAAAAAAGGAATTTGGTGAGAGAAATGCAGAAGGACTGAGAGCAACTTTATCACCACCATTAAGCTAAGTCCAGGATAAGATTTTAGAGAGAATAAAAATCATCTGCACGGACAAAATCTTTATTTTGATACCTCTGCCTTTTCTGAATTAATTTTCAATCTGAATACTCGGATGGGGGCTACAAACCCTTAACTTCTGAGACTAATATTGTTACAATGCTGGTCTTATGTGTGGACTCATTGTCATAGTTGAGCAAGAAACATATTGTAGATGGAATTAAGAAACTTGGGGGTAGGCTGATATTGACCAATCCCAGTTCAGTTAGTTATTAGATTCAATTCCATGTAATTTTGAACAGGTTAAAATACAGATGTTTTTATACTTTTCTATCTAGGGGAGAAAATTGTGCATAAATTAGGTAAATTAGTATTTTGTATTTACACAGTACTTTTCAGGAATAAAATTTCCTGAGAGTGAAGACAACTACAGAGCATGCCAGCAGCAGAATATTGAGGATAATTTACTCTCTGAATGAGGTTGTGTTTCAGATGTACAAGCTATTTCACTCCTGGATGACTCAGATGTAGCTTTATGGAAAGTTAAATATCAATAGGGCAACAAGTAGGAAGTTTAGCTTTCTAGTCACATACGGATACAGAATGAGGTAAGGTGAGATAAACTTTTTAAAATAGTGATTTGTATACCACAAGAAAACTGACATTTTAGGAAAATCTTTGCTTAAAGAAGATCTCTTCCTCAAATAGTTGCCAAATAAACATGAATGCCATGAGCTGCTGGTCATCTTGCATAATTTTTATTATGAGATAATCAAACTCTGCTATGCAACTCTTGCTGTAATGTTAGGGAAGAGAAAATCCATACAGCAGCTAAAGGGCATGCAGATTTGTCATTCTGTCAGCATACATTATATACATAGCTTTTTTTGTGCAATTCTTTTATAATATTATTTGGAAGTTATTTTTATGGCAAGCAGCCTCATATGGTGGTGGGGTGGCATTCTTTTCTTTCACTATAGTTTGACTTTCATGAGTTTCTTGAAGGCTTTTTTATGAACTATTTTTTTATTCAGAAGAAAAAGAAACATAGTAAAAAGGGAATGATAAACTACATAAACTATACCTGTAATAGCAATCAAACAAACAGAAACAGTTAAAATTCTACAAATTTCACACTCACTATGTGTTGATTTTTATCTTAATGTATAACTCTTGTTTCATTGTGAATTTAACTTAACATTATGTCAAATATTTCTGGGCCTTTCTGCAAGTCCACCACATTTAAAATGTCCCAAAATGTTGTTCACATTTCCAAAATTTGCTAGAGCTGACTTTGTACATCTTAGAGAGTCTCTGGTGTCAAATAACACTTGTACATTTTATAAAAGTTTTATTTCAGATCATCGCTCAAAGTAAACTTCATACTTTTTCTATTGGTTTAACTGGATTTGTGTACTTACATTTTAGAGCTTTTAACCAAACATGTATGAAAACCACTAAATATTTGTATCAATTTTTCCACAATAATGAAAAATGCTTACAAATTTCCATTCTGATTCCACAATAGTGAAACTCTGAAGACAATCATGTTGATCAGTTACTTTGATTATTGTCATTGATATTTCCCCTGTTATATTTTCCCCACATTAACTGGAGCGGTCTCTCACAAACTATTCATAATAAAGGAACACAGTTGTACCTTCCAAATATACACAGTCCTTGGATATTCAAATTTTCATCTCATCTGCTGCAGAAGCCTACTTGATTTTAGTAAAACAAGAATAGGATTTTAATACTAAGAGTTGATGTGAAATGAGACTAGAAATGAAGGGTTTTTTTGCTCACATAATTACTCTAGGAGACTTTTTGATTCCTCAGAGAATGTTACTTATTACTGAGGGATGTTTTTATTTCTTCCTTCAAATTAAAATGTAAAGTCAGATTCAAATTTGATTTCGTTTTTTCACTAAGGTTGTTTGACTCCATCAGTAGATGGTGCTAAAGAGCTTTGCCCAATGCAGTAGATCCCAATGTGACTAAGTTTATTACCAAAATGTTCATTAATTTAAATTTCTTTTCAGCTTAATGAAGGCACTCAAGGTCGCAAGGAATGGAACATTCAGCATAGTGGGATATCAACACATTTCCCTGCCCAAATGTTTTATTGAGTCATATTTTTCTTCAAATGATGTACCAATGTTTTCTTTATACGTCTTCAGAAGGTGAACATATCTTAATATATCCCTTTCCTGTTGTATTGATATATAATGTAGATATGAATACAGACAAACAATATGACTTGCATTCTATATATTGGTACTTTTAAAAAACATACATTAATGGCATGAAGATAGGAAATTATGGTAAATATGAAATTATGGGAGAATACAGAGAGGAAGTCGATGGCATACCTCTGCAGTAATCCTGTCAAGAAAACCCATTGATAAGGTCATTATATGTCAGGATCAATTTGAAGAAGTACAACAAAAATGTAATAAACTGTGAAACATTTTACAATTTTTTAACTCACATTTCAATTCAGTATTGAGTTTTAGGTCATCTCATTGTTTAGATGGTCTTGTTGAATTTTCTCAAGTTCAGCTATGCTTCAAAAGAGTATGTGTGTATTGTGGAGGAGCTGTTCCTTATGGAAACTTAGAAGAACTTCATTTTTCTATTGCTGCTGTGCTTAGTTGAGTGATAGCTGTAGTGGTTATGCCTGAATGCTTGATAACAGCCACTTTGAAACCCCAGCAAGAACAGCAAGCTTCAAACCTTCTGGCACCTTTGCTAAACACCAGCACATATAGGATAAATAAATAGCTTGCTTTTCCTTCTAGGTATGTGAACATTTTCTTTTGTTTCCTTTTTTATAAGATAACCTTGAAATTGAAATTCTTCCATAAATCTGATGTAAAGCTCTTGGGATCAAAACTAATTATAGTACTGTAGAATAAGACCTGACATCCTCAAGAAGGTTTAGCATAAATGAAGTTTTGCATAAATTGTGTAGATTGTGCAAATGTGATTAAGTATAGCTGTTGTCCTACCACACAAAACTAGATATATTATTTTCTATATTTGGCCTATTGGCCAGTTTTGTGCTTTTTGCATATTTGTAACTGTGTGGGATGTGTATGTGTGGAGTATTTTTGAACATTGCTATGCAAATAATAATAATAATAGCATTAACAACAACTTTATGTATATCCCACCCCATCTCCCTAAAGGGACTCAGGGTGACTTACAAGGCAACAATAGTGCAATACAGAACATTATAAAATACAACCAAAATGAGCCAAAATCAATAAATAGCACCAAATAACATAAAATTACAACAAACAGAGATTAACATAAAACGCCTCAAGCAAAGTGAAATAACCAATACAAACATAACAATGAATTGTAATTAAAAAGTGAGCTATACAAACCAAGTTTAGCATCCCAACTGCAAAACAGATTAAAAAGTCAGCATTAAAATGTCAGGGTAAAACTACATTCTATTTAGGTCATTCCACTTAGATGATATATTAGTCATTTTCAAAGGCCTGCTTGAATAGCCATATCTTCAACCCCTCCAAAAGGATTGTGGGGGCTTGCTTGATCTCCTTGGGGAGAACATTCCAAAGGCAGGGGGCCACAACCAAGAAGGCCCTCTCCCTCGCCCCCAGCAATCGTGCTTGAAACTGGGTGGGGCTGAGACGAGGACTTCCCTGGAAGCTCTTAGAGCCTGTGGAGGTTCATGGGGGGCAGATGCAGTCTCATAGATAGGCTGGACCTGAACTGTGTAGGGCTATGTAGGTGATAACCTGCACTTTGAATTGGGACTGGAAACTTATAGACAGCCAGTGGAGTCGCTTTAATAGGGGACTGGTATGCTCCCTATAACTAGCCCTGGTCAGTAACCTGGCTGCCAATCTTTTTACTAGATGCAATTTCTGGGCTGTCTTCAAAGGCAGCCTTACATAGCATGCATTGCAGTAATCCATTCTAGATGTAACTAAAACATGGACCATCATAACCAGAGCTGGCTTTTGAAGTTATGGGCACAATTGACACACAAATTTTAGTTGTGCAAAAGCCTTCTCGACTACTGCTAACACCTGGGCCTCCAGGGTCAACGCTGAGTCTAGGAGGACGCCCAAACTACAGAGCTATGTGTAACCCCATCAAGTACAGGTAATCGCAACAAAAGGTAAAGTTTCATTTCTCTCATTCATGGAAGTGAACATTCTCATTGACTCTTGAAACTTCTCAGCAAGCTGCCTTACTAAAAATAAGATTATTTGCAAATATTCTTCATATCTCTATTATTTCTTGAATTTGGATACTACGTATATGGGAAGATTCAACAGGCCCACACTCTATCCATTTTCCAGAAGGAACTGAAAACCTGGCTATTCAAACAGGCATTTGAAAATGGGTAAACTTAATGTCATCCAACTGTTGGAGAAATGAGATAAATCTAAAATTAGATCTTACTATTTCTTTTCACTTGAACAGTGGCTGTGGTTTTTAATGACTGGTGTAATTTTAAAATGTTGCTTTATTTTATATTGTTTTGTCTCATTATTTGTTGATTTAATTTAAATTGGCTATATTTATGTGTGTTATTGTAGCACAGCAGTTCTCGTTTGTGCCTGGGGACCAGGGAACAGCACCCGGGGTTCCATTAGCATTAGGGCCTGCACCAGCAGAGATAGATTCTGAAGAGGATTTGGAAGGGTTACCTGAAGGAGCGTTTCCCATCACTGGGCCTCTCTCCCCCACTGAGAGCTTGGCTTGGGATGAAAGTTGGCTTGACCCCTATGCAGACATAGATGATAACCAGGTGCAAATGGAAAGCAGCGATAGTGAAAGTTATGAATATCCGGGTGGGAGAGGGTCACAGGAGCTTCTGAGTGAAAACATGGAAGAAAGCGGCTGGGAAGATTCTAGGGAGGAGAGCTCTCACGGAGATAGGGATCCAGCTGCTGGGAGACAAGGCCGAACCTTTGATAGGAGGAGTAGCATTGAGTCCAGGAGAAGGGGATGGCACCGCAGCCTAGACAGACCGAGGTCTGTCAGCAGAGATTGGAGGCGACAAGGCCTAGAGCGTCGGGGACCTCGGCCGAAAGATTAAGTACAGGATCTGGGGGAGCGAATCCTCAGTGCTTCGGCCACGTCTCTTCTGAGCAGACGTGTAGCAAAGTGGGTCCACGGAGCTAAGTTGGCTAGAGGCCACCAAGTCTTGCCTTGCATTTACCTTGCCATGTTCCTGAATCCGCATTGTTGCGCGGAGCCCTGCTTACACCTTTGGATTACCCTGCCAAGCTGTTTTGGACATTGATTGCTTCAAGCCTTTTGGATTACTTTGCTATTCTTATGGACAATATACCTTTTGAACTGTTTTTTACTCAATAAAGTAGTTAGCCTTCAGTCCGTCTGTGTGTGTGTGATTAAGGGGCCGGTCAAGTCCGTGCATCGTGACAGTTGACCGAAACACTCCAAGAACCCCTTATCACATCACGGGACGCCGCAAAAAGCGCCCAACGAACGTGGCCGCCATGACTCGGCCGTCGGATGCCCAAGTGGCCGAGATGCAGCAAGAACTGGGGGAGCTAAGAACCAGGGCCGGACGGCACCCCGGAGTATCCACGCCGGCCCGATTCGGAGGCAACCCGGCTCAAGTCGAGGTGTTCCTCGGCCAAGTGGACATGTACCTGGAGCTGCGGCCCAACGAGTTTGCCAACGATCGGGCCCAGGTGGGCTTTGTCTACAACTTGTTGGAAGGAACGGCGGCAGCATGGGCGACTACGTTGATTCGGGCCAGATCCCCAGGTGGCCACGTTGAGAGACTTTCTAAACGCCATCAAGGCGACTTGGGAGACCCGTGAATGCGGAGTTAGCCGAGCGGATTTGGACCGGCTATCAATGAAGGACATGTCCTTGTCCCAGTATATTTCCCGTTTCCGTGTGCTGGCTGCCCAGGTGGATTGGAACCCCTCTGCCCTCCGTTACCAGTACATCAAAGGGTTGTCATCAGAGATGCAACAGGAGATGCTGAGAGGGCATGGCCGTCCCGCGGACCTGGAGGCGGCAATCACCTTGAGCTTACGAGTGGAAGCAGGATTGCAGACCCGGAGGCGTTGGGACAAAGGGGCAGTGGAAAAACCGGTGGCGAGGAAGGAGTCAGGGGCCAGCCAGTTCTTGCCCCGTCAGTTTGCCCCGACTCCCCAACCCATGGATGAGCCGGAGCCCATGCAGCTTGGGACGGTGCGCCCCAAGGTGGATTCGACAGAAAAGGCACGCCGTCAACGTTTAAATCTGTGCTGGTATTGCGGAGGAGCTGGACATTTTTCTAGGGAATGCCCCCAGAAGCCGCGGGGGAAGACTCCTCGAGCTTCAGCCGCCCTTGGAAGGGCTCCAGAGGCTGAAGAAGCAATCCAGGCGACGGGGGAAGGGCTCTCACTCCATGATCCACAGATCTCCTGGGCCAAGAGACAGTTAATTTTTTCTTCCGACCATTGCCAGAGCCACTGCATGACGGCCCGGGCTTGCCAGGCCCAGGAGGTGGAAAACGTTGCCACGTTGCCCAAAAAGTATGCCGGTTTTTGGGATGTCTTCAGCGAGAAGGAGGCGGAACGCTTGCCTCCACACCGGCCCTACGATTGTGCCATTGAATTAAAACCGGGGGGCCCTATCCTGCGGGGGAGACTCTACCCTCTCTCGGAACCCGAGCAGCAGGCTCTCCGAGAGTTCCTGGATGAGAATCTGTGGAAGGGCTTCATTCGGCCTTCTCAGTCCCCGGCCGGGGCGCCCATTCTTTTTGTCAAGAAGAAATCGGGGGAACTGCGGCTCTGTAATGACTATCAGGAGCTCAACAAGATCACGATTCGGAACCACTACCCCCTACCCCTGATTCTCGAGCTGTTGGAGCAGATGCGGGGAGCCAAGGTGTTCACTAAACTGGACTTGAGGGGCGCTTACAATATGGTGCGGATTCGTCAGGGCGACGAATGGAAGACGTGGTCGTGGTGGACTGTTTCACCAAGATGGGACACTTCATTCCCTGTGTGGGGGTGCCTACTGCCAAAGAGACTGCTGATATGTTTGTGCAACATGTGTTTCGGTTGCATGGACTTCCACAGAGTTTGGTGACGGACCGCGGCACCCAATTCACTTCCCAGTTCTGGAAGGCTGTCCAGAAGCTGCTGGGGATTGATGTTTGGATGTCCACGGCTCATCACCCCCAGTCCGACGGGCAAACCGAAAGGGTTAATGCCACCTTGGAACAGTATCTGCGGTGTTATGTCAACTATCAGCAAAACAACTGGGCATCCTTTTTGTCTTTGGCGGAGTTTGCCTACAACAATGCGACGCAGGAATCCATCAAAGAGACTCCTTTCTTTGCTAACTATGGACACCATCCTCGGTTCTACCCTCCGGTAGATCCGTCTGGGGAAGTGCCGGCGGCAGAAGATTGGCTTCGGGAGCTCACTGCGCTCCAAGACTTGCTACGTACTCAATTGGACCAGGCTAAAGCGGATTACAAGTGGATGGCTGATCGGCGGCGCCAGGAGGGCCCTGAGATCCTGGTGGGGGATAAAGTTTGGCTGTCTACCAAGAATCTGCCCACGCAGAGGCCTAGCCGCAAGTTGGATGCGAGATTTCTGGGTCCTTACAAAGTGTTGGAGAAGGTGGGGCCTGTTTCTTTCAAACTACAACTCCCAGCGGACATGAAGATCCACCCTGTGTTTCACCATTCTTTGCTCCACCCGGCGAAGGGGGTGCGGCCTGATGTGACGCAGCCACCCCCTCCCCCTGTGATGCGCGATGGTGAGGAGGAGTTCGAGGTGCAGGACATCCTGGATGCACGCATCAGATACCGGAAGCTGGAGTATTTGATTGACTGGAAAGGCTTTGGGCCGGAAGAGCGTTCCTGGACGCCGGCTCGCGATGTCCACGCCCCGGACATTGTTGCTCGTTTTCACCGCAAGTACCCTGACAAACCCAAGCCTCGCGGGGGCCTCGGAGGGCCCTGAGGGGGGATAGTGTAGCACAGCAGTTCTCGTTTGTGCCTGGGGGCAGGGGCCAGGACCGGGGGTCCCATTGGCATTGGGGCCTGCAGCAGCAGAGTTGGATTCTGAAGAGGATTTAGAAGGGTTAGCAGAAGGAGAGTTTCCCATCACTGGGCCTCCTTCTCCCACAGAAAGCCTGGCTTGGGAGGAAGGTTGGCTTGACCCTTACGACGAGACAGATAACCAGGTGCAAATGGAAAGCAGTGATAGCGAAACTTATGAACGTCCGGGGGGGAGGTTCACAGGATCCTTTGAATGAAAACATGGAAGAGAGCGGCTGGGAAGAATCTAGGGAGGAGAGCTCTCATGGAGATAGAGACCCAGGTGCTGGGAGGCAAGGCCGAACCTTTGATAGGAGACGAAGCATCGAGACTAGCAGGAGGGGATGGTTCCATAGCCTAGACAGGCCGAGGTCCGTCAGCAGAGATTGGAGACGACGAAGCCTAGAGCATCGGGGACCTCGGCCGAAAGATTAAGTATAGGATCCGTGGGAACGAATCCTCAGTACTTCGGCCACGTCTCTTCTGAGCAGGCGTGAAGTGAAGTTGGTCCACGGAGCTAAGTTGGCTAGTGGCCTACCAAGTCTTGCCCTGTATTTTGTACCTTGCTTTGTTCCTGATTCCGCATTGCTGTGCGGAGCCTTGCCAAGTCTTTTGGATTCTTTACCAAGCTGTTTTGGACATTGATTGCCTTTTGCCTTTGGATTTGCTTTTGCTATTTTTATGGACAATATTCCTTTTGAACTGTTTCTTTATTCAATAAAGTAGTTAGCCTTCAGTCCGTCTCTGTGTGTGTGATTAAGGGGCCGGTCAAATCCATGCATCGTGACAGTTAGTCAGCAGCATTTAGAGAATGTCAGTTGGCCAGTAGCTGTTAGCCAGAGAGTTGGCCAGCAGTAGCTGTTGGAGAAGCAGCTTGGCTGTACCTTTGGAAAGGGTGGAGTTAAGGAGTTTGTCTGAAGCCTTTGGAGAAGGCAAAATTAGTCTGTGGCCTATTGAATGGACAGAGAGGTGTTCCTTGTGGTAAAGACTGGTGGAAAACAACTGAAAGAGTTGTTAAAGTCTGGTACCACAGGACCCTGTAGTAGTTAAAGTAACCATAAGATTTGCCTCTTCGGATGAGTAACCAAATAAGCTCTGAACATACTGTAACCACCACGCTATTGTGAAAATAAACATTTCAAACCTGTTTAAAACAAGTCTCAGTATCCTTGAGAAACACAAGCCTCCTCACAATTTATTTGTGGCAGCGAGAGGGTGTATTGAAGGTGCAGAGATTCAAACAGCCAGTGAAGTTGACGCACGCATGTAGGCTGCGGTCATCTTTACAGTGGTTAATACTGTTTTTATTGTTTTAATTAATGTTCTATTTATTGTTTTAATTATTGTTATATTGCTTTGTTATATGTAATGGCATCGAATTATGCCAAATGTAAGCTGTTCAGAGTCCCCCTTTGGGGGTTGAGAAGGACAGGGTAGAAATACTGGAAATAAATAAATAAATAAATTGTTGTGTGCCGTCTTTGCAAAGCTTTCTGTTGCCCTAGAGGTTTGCAAGCTTTGCATGCAGCCTAAAAGCATAGCCAAGCTAAGGTTTGCATTCATTGGCTAGTCCCTGCTTGACTTGGTCCCGCCCCTTTTCCTAGGCTGCAGCCTCCATTTTGTATAGTTTGTCAGAGGCTTCCTGAGAGTAAAAGAATATAGACGTGTTTTAGAGAGGTCCACCAGGCAATCCCTTGGACTGGCTACCTCCTAAAACGAAGTAAAACCAGGACTTAAACAGCATATTTAGATGACTAAGTGACGCTGAAAGGAGACCTGGACGCCTTCAACCCAGTGACCGTGCCAGATAGTGGATGGCTTGTACATCCAGCAGGCCAGTCGTTGGTGGCTTTGAATGTCCCCTGACTTCATTGCCAGAGAAAAGAACTACTTTGGAAGGACTTTGCATCTTCGTCTTCACAAAGAAAAGGACTGGAAAAGAGTAAGGACTGCCACTCCAAGTCCCCTCGTGGAAATGGGGCGGGATACAAGTACAGTTTATTATTATTATTTCATTATGTTTATATATTTTAAAGGATATAACCAAATATGTGAATGTTCTTATATATTTAATAGAGAAAAATTCATTAAACAGTTAAATATGGAAGAAAGTGCAACTAACAACTTTTCCCCTTAAAACCCTCAACTGAGAATGAGCCCAGGTTTAATCAGCACTCAAAATATGTGATATTCCTTTTTTATCCTTAAGGAGGTTGCAGGCATGTAACTATAAATGTAACATAAAGTTATATGGGAAATAATTGAGATATTAAACTGCAATCATAATGCAACTGATGTCATTACTTAGTTGTTGCAGAAAAGGAATTCATTGCAAGGTGCATGTTACTTTCATGCAACTTGTAATGAGTCAGATAAGTCAACATTGCATGGGAAGTTAATTTATTATAAATAACTAGTTTAGTGTTTGTTTAAAAGCAGTCATAATAATAGGAAGGGCCACAGTTTAGTTGTAGCACGCATGGATCATATATAGTGAAGGAAACTCATTGAGTTGCAGAAGAAACGTCAGGAGAAAAAGCTACTTAAGCATAAGCATAGAGAAGAATGCAGAGATTAGCAAGCATGTTAGAGAACAGCAGTGATAGGTTCAGAAGAGATGCCACCTCATTGGTTGTCCTAAATGCATTACAATTGGTTCAGAGAAACACCATGTGTACTTTGTTTACTAGACAGAGATTGGTCTAGGAGACACCACATGTGTTAGCCTAATGAAACACCCACTTGGCTGGTTCCGTGGGAAAGCTTATCAGAAAAAGTAACAATATAGGGACAAACTACGCACATAGACAGAGCTTTAATAACTGGTCAGGAAAATAAACTGCGCAGTGTCTTTTAGCCAATGGAATATTAGATTACATAATGCATTGTTAATTGGTTAGGATCAGGGCACATCATAAATGTTAGCCAGTGAAAATGAATGAAGGAGGCGGTGCTTAAACTGACTCCATTGATTGTATAAAACTGAATGAATGGAAGGAGGGGGGTGTTCTGTTCCTTGCATCTTGTTATGCCAAAAGGGCAGACCCTACAGCTGTAGTTCTGGAATAAACTGTGTTTCCTGAAAAGTAACCAAGTTGCCACGTCTCCTCATTCCTGCGCCTGCACGAAAGCAGCCTGAGAGGAAAAGGGTATAGTTTAAAACAGTGTTTCTCAACCTTCCTAATGCTGCGACCCCTTAATACAGTTCCTCATGTTGTGATGACCCCTAACCATAACATTATTTTCATTGCTACTTCATAACTGTATTTGTGGGGAGGTTGATTTTGTCATTTGGAAGTTGTAGTTTCTGGGATTTATAGTTCACCTACAATCAAAGAGCATTCTGAACTCATCAACAATGGAATTGAAACAAACTTGGCACTCAAAATTCCCATGGCCAACAGCAAATACTGGAAGGGTTTGGTGGGCATTGACCTGGAGTTTGGGAGTTGTAGTTCACCTACTGTACATCCAGAGAGCACTATAGAGTCAACAAGGATGGATCTGGACCACACCTGACACGAATCCTCAATATACCCAAATGTGAACACTGGTGGAGTTTGGGGAGTTGTAGTTGCTGGAATTTATAGTTCACCTACGATCAAAGAGCCCCTTGCACCCCACCAATGATAGGAATGGGTCAAACTTCCTATACTGAACCCTCATGCCTTGAAGGCACTTGCTGGCGTGAGCCTCCATCCCACCTCTCACACTCTTCCTCACCCACACATGCACATCATGCTGCCATGAGCAAAGCACGCCTGCTCTCCCCTCCCTGCTTGGAGTATCAGAAACAGCCCTCCCCTTGGCTGGGAGGCCTGCCAATCACAGGACAAGCGGAGAGATCTTCAACCTTCTCTGCAAAAGGGCTTCCTAAGGCCATCAGAAATATATGTTTTCTGATGGCCTTTGGCGACCCCTCTGCAACCCTCTCGCGACCCCCCCTGGGGGTCCCGACCCCCAGGTTGAGAAACACTGGTTTAAAAGGATTTTTCCTGTTTATCTTCTGCTACAATAGGAGATTTCAATCTCGCCCATCTCTAGATATGGTGTTCTTGCTGAGGCAGATGGAACAATGGTTTGAATTGTTACAGGGTGAGTTTCTCTGTTTCAAGAAAGTTTTGTGCAAAATATGCTTCATTTAGAACATTCACTTCATAATAAAACAATAAAGAAAAGAAAAGGATACAAATTGAATCCTCCACATTGCTGAGAGAGCAGGAATTTTATAAACCACTCTGCTGGTTGAATAGTTGCTTTTGACGTTTCTTAATGCTATATTTCAAATGCTATTAGAAGCTTCTATTCCTTCAACTGAATGATCCCGGAGCCCCCTGAAAATGGAAACTAAGCATGCTTGAATTGTTTTTGGTCTATTACAGCAGACATGGCACAAATGAAACTGACTCCCAAAGTATGATTTGTGCAGACCGATATAACATGCATGCATTTGAAATTTATGGCATGCCGTGAACTGCTTAACACTCAGCACTCAAATGACGTCCTTCTACCGCATGCTGTAATAACAGGAGATTTAATACAGAGCCTAATATTTGGACAGTTATTAACATTGTTTCCCTTTTGTTTTATTGCCTTCTTGTAAACAGCCATTTATTTTTTTCTAAAAAACCTAGTGGGTCCATTCCAATGGCATATGAAATCTAATTGTTCTCATTTTGGAAAGTCCTGAAGATATATAGTACAGAGCAATACAATGAACAAAAGAGTTAGGCAGAATTCATGTTTTCCTTGAGCACTATGCCAAAGTTGTACATCTTTCTCCACCCACATCCTACTAGACAGGACACCAAAACTATTTTAATACACCAAAGTTATTTTATATTACAGAAAAATAGATTGCAAGGTAACCATTTTACAGCATTGCCAAGTCAAGAGTTTTAAACAATGGCTAAGATTGACCTTTTTATTAGGGAATATTCCTACCAATAGAGATGATTTGGTTCTTGAGTAACTACAAATAAAGAAGAATAGTCATTTTCGTTCAGGCTTTATGTCTATTTCCTAATTTTTGGGATACACAATAGCTAAGTGACTGATTCAGGCAGCGAAGCTAACGCAATATCATGGTTTGTGATGTGGAGCTGATGGAACAATTCCATTCTAAGTGCTTGAATGAGGAATTTGATTATTTTTTACATCAGTCTTTTCTACATCCGTTGTAGTTGTAACTTACCCTTTCCTGCAAGAGGGGTTGAGATGGGAGGTAGCACTGTAATTTGTCTTTCATGCAGCTGTATTGTCAGCTCCTATAAAAGCAATAACAACAAAAACCTTGAAAAAGTACAGCCTAATGCTAATGGAGTGAAAATCCATCTTGTACTTGTTGCACAGATGCTTGTGCACATTCTTGTGCAAATTCTTGATCAATTAGCCACATAACCGAAACTACTTATATAACCAATTGTGAAATTACTGGCACAATTGCTTTCACAATATAAAGTGTACCACTGTTTGTTCAACCATTTTGTACATCTTCTGGCACAAATAAAACACAATATTAAATAGTGTCTTCTGGCATCTTTAAAAATGGGGGACCACTCATGTAGCAGGCTTTGTGCTAGTCACTAGCTGATAAACTGGCTGGGATTTCCGGGAGTTGTAGGCCAAAACACCTTGGGACCCACAGGTTGAGAACCACTTTGCTAGTGCAATACACTGTTACAAACAATCTTTAAAAACATTATAGTGAGCTATTATGTTGAGAACTAGGCCTCACTTCAACAGGTGTATGGAGCCATTATCCGGAATTCTAGTCTTGTATACAGTACAGGTGGTTGGTGATGCGATTGTAGATGGTGTGGTTAGAAGGCAATTAAATGCAGAAAAAGTTGACAGTGTGAATATTCCATCTGAAGTCACTCTCTGCAGTCTTGATGTGTTCACTGCATACTTTCTACTTTCCTGCCTCGAGCTAACAAAAGACAATATTCTTGTGAGCTGTGACTCTGTCACTTGTTCTGTGAAATCTAAAACTTATTTTGTCTGTAGTTGGCAGGTGGTCCAGACAGCTCAACAGATTTCATGTGTGATCATTTCTCGGTTAGAAAGAAGGGAACGACAACCAGGGAACAGAAATGCTTCAGCAACACCCGGTCTCTTCTCTTCGTCAGATGTGCTGACAGGCTATTTTGTTCCTATCACTCTCTGAATCCCTACTGCTGTATGTAACCAGTAACCATATTATTTTTCCTGAAGTTTCTCTGCTCCAGTGACACAGAGGCTGGCTGCACAGCTGTAGCACAGGGAATGATTGTCACCGCAGAGCCCGTTAACGCTGAGTGTTTGTTCCAGGTCATGTGAAGGGGAGATTTGGACTCTTGCCAGCAGCAATGGAATGGCAGCATTGATTGGCCAGATAGATGTCTAGGGCAGGGGGTGTCACAAGGTGTGTTACAGCAGGCTGCCCTATGCAAAGAACAAATTGCACTTGCCTCCCCAAGGTAACGGAAACAAACCAAAGGAAACTGAACTGCCTCTGCTTATTCCAACCTTTGTCTGTGAGCAGCAAACACAGGGAACATAGGGAAATTAAAATCACTTCTTCCTAGTGGTTGAAGAACTCTATACTAGCACAACACATACATATTATCTCTGTGTGCAGGACAGTAAAGGTATAATTGAGATACAATCTAGAGACAGAATCCTTACCAGCTCCACAGGAAGTTCAAGGCCAGCATATAAATAGTTGGATCAGAAATCAAGTTCAGGTCAGACTGTAAATAATGGACTATACAAAGAAAGACATCAGAAATGTGTAATCGAAGTCTAGAAGTCAAGGATAATCATAATGCCCAGACTGATATAAGCCTGAAGGTTAAGAGAGTGAATCTCTAAGCTGAAATGGCAGCAAGAGGTATATTTATGCTTAAGCTTAATATAGGACAAGGGTGTAGTCATTTACTGATAGTACAGAGATAGTTCAGAGTATTATTATTTTCCGATTTGAATTAGAAAAATAAAAAGTGAGAATGTTAGCACTCCCCATATCTTTTAAACTTGCTTTTCACTTAGTAATGAAGGCATCTGAAAAAAAATTAGAATCATCAAGTGACTGATAAATGGTAACACCAGGTTAAACGTTGGGTGGGGAGTGTCAGAATGTGTAAATTACTCAACATTTCTTTAAGTGCTAACAGAATCAATATCTCAGGATTAACCACAGGTTCACTGTAATTAGGATGTGGTAGCTGAATGCTGAGACTGTTGCATATAAGTTTGTAGTAATCCTGTGTTGAGTTGATGAGGGTTGGAGGTTGGTGGATGAAGATAGGAGAGATAGAGTTTGTATTATTATGATTATTATTGTTTCAAACATTTGTACCTTTCCTTCTCAACCCCCAAAGGGGGGACGACGACTCAGGGTGACTAACAATCAGCAGCAATTTGATGCCAACATATACACCATAAGGTCTCTCAATCAAAGTTCAGTTGAGAGACCCAGTCCAAAGCCTGTGCATTATCAAGTAAAACATTGCAACTGCTGTACATACTGTGTTAGTATTTGCACTATTATTGCAAAGAAAAGATTTCCAGTTGGAACAAACAGCTTTGCGTCTCTGTGTTGCTTTTGTTCCTGATGAGACCATTTCACTGCAATAAGGTATTTGGCTCCTTAACAGGAGTGAAGAGTCCCATCCGCTATACTCCAGGCAATTTCATGCTGATTTGAACCCCTGATAGGAAGACCAGGAGAATTTCTTTATGACCTCTCTTCGCCAACTTTTAAATCTGGAGGACCACAACTAAAGCTGCAATTCAGCAATGTGCTAGCATTCCAGGGCTAACACATATAAATCAGTGACCCTCAATTACTTTCATGAGATCATCTGCAAATCACCCATATTGGAAGAATCAATATAGACCTCAAAAGAGAGAAAGGTTTATTGCAATTGCAACCAATTCATTCTGAACCTTTTTTATGTTTACTGTTAGTTGTGGCATTTAAGTATTCAAGGCCAATTGCTGGATATTAGGGCCCCCAGTGCTATAGTTCTAGACACCCCTCTTGCTATCATTTCAGTTCAGAGGTCAACACTCTTCACTTTCAGATTTATATCAGTCTGGATATAATTATTCTTGATTTCTAGGTTTAATTACATGTCTTATATCTTTTTCCTTCTTGCCTATGATAATACCATTTTACTTAGGCATCTGTGTAGTACTAGTTTCCTTGCAGGTACCAATTTATTTTTTCTAAAATAGAAAGTGGTGGAAGATTTGTTTCAGTGCATTGTGATTAATAAGACAGTCTGACATTACAAAACTGTTGCAATTCCCCCCATCATGCCAGAAATTGTGTGTGTAGGTGTAGATGGGACCATCAACCAGCTGCTTCCCAATCAATAGGAGAATAGACTCTATTAATCTCAGTGTCTGCTTCCCATTTTCATGCTCCTATGTAGCTCCTAAACTAAAGGCTATGCTGGAATATGAATATGAAATGGTCACATGTGCATACATTTCAGTTATGCATGTGTAACTGCCCAGTAATATTATAGGGAATAAGTTTTTTAAAAAAGATAGCAAGAGACATGTAAAAAAAACTGAAGAAAAGGTTACATCAGTAAAAAAGAGAAAAGAATGCCCACTGTACAGAACAGGTAAAAACAAGGATACATACACACAGTTATTCAGTCCAACATACTTCTATTGCAATGAGGGGGGCTATGTTGACACAATGGCTAATTCCTCATGATGCCTTTATGTATCTTCAGTATCAGGCACAACATGGCTCTGAATACCACTTGCTGTGACAATAGTAGAAAGATCTATTGGTTTAATGATTTGTGTTGTATTTAAGGCCTGGAGTTTTTGGAAGCAAGATGTTTTCTCAGATATTTTAAAAATGTAGGGTTTATTGTTCAGTAGTTCAAGACCACAGGCTAACCCGTCACAAAAACATGGCAAGCTATCTATGCTTGGTCCAGGGCATTCTAAGAAACCAGACCAGGATGAAGGAGTAGATCTACTGCAAGTTTACTCTGACAGGCATTGAGTTAGTCACTGTCGGAAACAAGATGCTGGCATATATAGACATCTGATCTGATGCATAAGGGAGTATCTATGGCAGATGTAGGAAAAGACATAATTAAATAAACAATTTAGTTAAAAATTAGTACAACCAGGAGTGTCCAGTGTTATTTGACATTCTAAAGTCCACATGTAAAAACTATACCCATTTTAATTTATTTTCCCAAAATGTTTTTCTTTTTCATGTACACATTTCTAAAAAATACTTTATCCTAAAACAGACATTTAAAACATTTTTCATTTAAATAGTCAAGACTATTGGAAAACTCAAAATGCAAATGTTCCCTGTGTTCTGATCCATGTGAGATGCAGATCAGATAGAGAAGTCCATGTCATAACAAGAGAGAGGCAGAATTCCACAGGACATAATGGATAATTTCCAAACCATACAAATTAATTTAATAAAGTGATTGTAGCTCAACAGTCCATGTACACTCATTGTAATTTCCTACATAACAGTCTCTTCCATTTGGCAGTCAGAAGTGAGTCAAACTAGCTATTTTAAATAAAATATCTGCTGCATGACATGCTAGGTATCTTTTGAACTTGAAACTGTGTTAGCTCATACACTGAATGTTTTTATTTCCTGGCTTGAGTCCCAGATTCCTGATGTTATTCAAAGCACGCATTCCCAATGTCTATTGTTTGAAACTCTACATCCATTTATAAATCCTATTCTGTATTATCAGGATTACCTGCAAACTTCCCTTTGTCTGGCAAGAAACCATTTGTTAGGAAGAACTAATTAAAATATGCTTTATTAAGGAAATAGCTTTTATAGACCAATGTCAAGAGTTGCAGAAATACCAGAAATATTTGACCAAAAAACCCAAGCCTAGTGGCACTACTAACACAATATGCAAGTTTTAGTCCTGTCTCTGGAAACAATGTCACTACAGTATATCACAGAAGAGATCATTAATATTTGATGCATTTGTATCAACAAAAGTAGTATTTCAAGAAATCAGAATGCCTCAGAGATTTATATTGTCTTGCACCTTCCTCACAGAGAAAGCAGTGTTCATTTCCAAATACTGGTATTCAAAAAGGATTGGGTTTTGGTTTTTCTTCTGGCAGGAGAAAATGGTTTTATTTGCTTCCTTAAAACATCAGTGATCATTTACATGTCACTTTCTGTACATCTGTTTCAGTGGTCTTAAAAAACTAAAGAACATGAATTAATTCAACAAACTCTTATGCCACACAATAAAAAGACTGATGCTAGACAATGGCAGTTGACGTCATGACATCTTCATACTTCAGATCAAGTGTTCTCAAACTGTGTTCTGTGTAGCCCTTGGGGTGCCGCAAGTGGTAGTGAGGAGCTATATGGCACCATGTTGCTTCCTGCCTCCTCCTTTCCTCCTCTTCCTGAGAAATGAAGGAAATTAAAAGTTTGCAATTGCCTAAACAGCAGCATCAGCAGAAGCAGTGTCCTCTTGGGGAACAGACACTTTTTCCACTACTTCCCTCACTGCCCAGACATTTTCTTAACTCCTCCTGCCCCGCCTTATTTTGCTTCCAAAATTCAATTTCCCTCCCACCACTCAGAGGGTGGGGCTTTGATAGTGCTTTTCTTTCAGGCCAGAATGGGGTTGTACTGGATGGTCCCTGATGTTTCTATTATTATTATTTTCATTATTTGAAGCATAACAAGATTAGCACACAGCAAACAAGATCACTGTGCTGGCTGTTGTATTGAATCACATGTCGAACACTTCCCAAGTGTCTAGGACTGTGTGATGTATTGGTGAATAATGCGTGCAGATCCCAGTAGGGTGGCCTTTTGCAGCTGACAGATGATAATTTTGTCAGTGCTGATTGTGTTTAAGTGCAGGCCAAGGTCTTTAGGCACTGCACCCAGTGGGCCGATCATCATTGGGACCACCTTTACTGGCTTGTGCCAGAGTCTTTGCAGTCCGATCTTTAAATCCTCATATTGTATCAGCTTTTCCAGTTGTTTCTCTTCAATCTGGCCATCGTCTGGGATTGCAACATCCATGATCCATACTTGGTTTTTTTAAATCACAATTGTGAGGTCAGGAGTATTGTGCTCCAAAACTCTGCCAAACATATTTGTAATTTAGGCAGGATCGAGAGCAGGGCCTCTCCGGACATTCTTAAAGTCCTAGATGGTTCATAAGAGGAGATGCATCCGGACAGGTAAATTGGGCCAGAACCGTTTAGGGTTTCTAAACCTTTCTTGAAGCTGACTGCAGAAAAAGTCCAGAAATGGGATGTACACATTAAGCCTATAATGTTCAATTGGTGTTGGTGAAGTTGCATGGATGTTGCTTTTACAAGTCTGTCTTGAACAAATGTGAGGAATGCTAACTTCTTTATTTATTAGGCATGGTTTAGAACCCAAAAATAGCAAATCGTAAATCTAATGGGGGGGGATTTTTTTTGATTAGTAATAGGAAGACTTACAAAAAAATTCCAAAAAGTTCTAAAATGTAACTTAATTACTAACGAAATTCGTTAGTAATTCGTATGCCAGAGCATGCGCATTCCAGATGGTTTTGGCCTACAACTCCCAGAAATCCTAACAGCTGGTAAATTGGCTGGGATTTCTGGGAGTTGTAGGCCAAAACTTGAATAAATCACACTGAATTCTAGATGGGACTCTCCAAATAGGAAGGAGGGAAGGAAGGAGGAGGGAGGTAGGGAGGGGGTATTCTATTCCTGGAAGCAGCAAAAGAAAAGGAGGAGGAGCCCCCCCTGGCTCCTCGCTGCCTCTCTCTCACCCCAATCCCCAGGGAGCGAGGGCCCAAGTTTGCCCAGGCTGGTTATATACCTACATTCTATGCACATGCAATAATACAGCAGTAATAACAATGGGTATAAGAAGAGGTAAAATTTAAACCGAAGTATTCTGACTGGTCCCTGCCTCATGCGGTGCAAACGGGCTCTTCTCTGTGAGCCCGGGAAATTAGCCCGGGAAAAGACAGCGTTTTCTGCTTGGGTGCACACACATACATATTCTTTGGGGGATTTGCTGCAGAATCCCGGCCTCATAGAGAAGATTCTGCAGCAAATCCCCCTCCCAAGAATATGTATGTGTGTGCTCCCAAGCAGAAAACGCTGGCTTTTCCCCCGGCTAATTTCCCGAGCCCCGTTTGCACCGCATGAGGAGAGACCAGTCAGAATACTTTGGTTTGAATTTCACCTCTTCTTATACCCATTGTTATTACTGCTGTATTATTGCATGTGCATGGAATGTAGGTATGACCAGTTGGATTACTTATAATATTAGGCAGTGGCACTTACAGTAGCATTCATTGTATTATACATTAGGTTGGTTTCTCACCCCAATACTCTTTGATGCCTTAGATCCTGGCTGGCAAGCAGGAGAGGCAGGGAAGCCTGGAAAAAATGTAAACAGAGAGGATTACTCAGAAGTAAATCCACAAAGGAGGGCCCTTCATCCAAAGTGCCCTCCTTTGCAGATTTACTTCTGAGTGATCCTCTCTGTTTACATTTTTTCCAGGCTTCCTTCCAGCCGAGCGAAGGAGCGAGTTTAGGGCTTGCCTTGCCATAAGGGAGGCGGGAGGGTGGTGAGAGAGAAGGAGGGTACCCCCCCTTATGCCCCCCCCTTACGACCTAATAACGACACTTAAGAAAATCCTGGCCCCCGAAGTTCGAAAAACTAAGTCCACTTCCTGGTTGGCGTTCCAGGTGCGGAAAAGCTCGAAAGTAGCATTTCTTACGAATTTCTTACGAAACGATTCATTTTCATAACTTTTTTCTCATGCCTATTATTTATCAGAGAATGTGTGCATGTGTAATAAACTCTGCTGCTTCATACTTGGGGGGGGGGGCATTAATTGTTACATACCATTCCACTTTCCCTGGACTCAGACAGCACAGGGGCAGGAGATGGCTCCTTTCTTGCACCCCCCCCCAATTTATCATTTATAATGTCCACTAGATGTTGGACACCATTTGTGGGTTGGAGTGGCAAAATTCAGAATGTGGAGGTAATCAGAGATGGGAGATATTTCTCCTCTCCACCTTCACATCATCACTGATATCATCACTCCAAACACTGAGCAGTGTTCAGCTCCAGTTTATGCCTGGTGGACTTGGCAAATGACAGATCTAGGGGTGGGGGACTGGCTCTGGTGCCACTAGGCTATGCAGTCACCATCCAGCCACTGGAACAGTTCAGGGGCATCTAGTATAGCCTCCATCCAGCTCCTGAACTGGCTCAGAGGTGTGTATAGCATAGCCTCAGGCAATGCTGATACAGAGATCTCAATTCTGGATTAGCATTACCTTTTCTGCTCTTTCAAGACACACCCAGAAACCCTTCCATTAAAATCATGTTGCTTCCCTTGGGAGGTAAGTGTAATATGTGTTTTGTATATGTGATGTACAACTGTTCACAAAACTAAGTCAAAGGTTAAAAAGTAAGTCATTAGTTGCAAAAAAGTAAATTTTTGGGGAAATGAAAAAAAGTATGTGTGTTTCTTTAAAAAAAATCAAACACATTGACAGAGGTAAAGTACAATCACCGATTCCATTTGGATGGGATTGACGTAAGAACACATCTACATGAACCATGTCATTGTTTTTGCCATGTAATGTGGTTTACCCCTATGTACACTGAAGTGCATTCAGTAGTCTATTTCAAAGTATCCTGCAATTTTATCATAGTTTAAGGCCTCAAAAAGAATGTTCCTGCAAGCGCTCATGCTGTGGGTAATTTGGACACCATGTTTCCGAGCTGCTTTTAATCCACTATAGATGTGCTCTAGGAAATGTTGTCTTCCATCTGTTGGTTTTTCTTGTCACCCTGTGGCTTTGCTTATTGCCAGCAGAAGTTGAAACCAATGCAGTGTTGGACTACATTGGGGTTTCTGAAATATTATTTTGAAATGTTTTTTTTTATCTTTCTGTTGTTTTAATTTGTTAATCACTTCAGGGATCATTGTGGCCTGGGAGGTGATTGAGAAATTCTTATACAAAATAATAAATTATGGGGGGAAATGGTGTTCACTTTTGCTGCTACTGTTGTGCAAAGGAAGACTTTCTGAGATATCATTCCCATCTACATATGTTGATTATTTACATCTCCTTTCATAGGGTGTGTGTACTTAGGAGCATTGAGCTTAACCTTTTCTTCTGAACAAAACTGGTTGCTTTCATTTGCAAACTTCTACTGCTCTGCTTAAGTATTGATTTTGCTTTCACTGCTTTCAAAATGTACTAAAACCACAGGGTAAAATGCAAATAATGAGCAAGGGCAAGAGGGCCCAGATGAGTGGAAACCAGAAAATGAAATCACCTGGCTTTGCTCCACTACCTGGCAGATCTGGCTGCCTGGGTGAGCCAATCTTTCTGATAATGAGGCTGTCCTCCCTATGCTGATTATTTTAATCTGCATGAGTTAGAACATTTTTAGGAGTTCTGGAAATAAGCCATATTTGGAAAATTGCATTCTTTGCCATCAATGAAAATAGCTCATCTTGTGGAATGGATACTTTCCTTGGAATAAAATTTAGTGCAAAATCTGATGCAGCGCTCCACATCCCTGGATATCTTTTCCCTTCCAATTAAAAGCCTTTTTAAAAACAGCCTTCAAACCAGGTTCCAAAGGGGCAGCAACTAATTTCCAATGAACTGAATGCTGAAAAGTGACATGTAGATGGAAGGGATTAGATCACATTACACAGAAGATTCTCCAGTGAGACATTTGACGGTCTGGATGAGGGTGAACAAATTCAAATTGAATCCAGACATGACTGGGGTACTCCTGTTCAGTTGTAAGGCTGAACAGGGTATAAGGTTACAGTCTGTGCTGGATGGAGTTCTGCTCTCCCTGAAGACAGGTTTGCAGTTTGGGAGCTCTCCTTTATTCATCACTGAGCCTGGAATCCCATGTTTCAGTGGTGGCCAGAGAAGCTTTTGCACAATGAAAACTTGTGCGCCAGTTGCACCCGTACCTTGAGAAGCCAGATTTGGCCACGGTGGTACATGCTCTTGTAACATCCCAAATAGACTACTGCAATGCGCTCTACATGAGGCTGCCTTTGAAGAGTGTTCAGAAGCATCAAGTGGTCAAATGAGTGGTAGCCAGTTTGCTCACCGGAGCGGCGTACAGGGAGCACACAAACCTCCTCTTGCATCAGCTCCACTGGCTGCCCGTCTGCTACCGTGCATAATTCAAAGTGCTGGCTTTAGCCTATAAAGCCTTAAATGGTTCTGGTCCAGCTTCTCTGTCCAAATGTATCTTGTAAATTAAGGCCCTGCTCTCTGTCCCACCTCCTTTGCAGGTGCGGTTGGTAGAAATGAGAGACAGGCCCTTCTCAGTGGTGGCCCCTCAGCTGTGGAACTCCCTTCCCAGTGAAAATAGGTCAGCTCCCTCCCTTCTGGCCTTTGGAAAGAAATTGAAGACATAGCTCTGGGACCAAACCTTTGGGTAGAAGTATCGTACAATAAGAGAAGAGGGAATATGTGCATTCATGACTGGAATGGCCTTGACTATGATTACGGATTGTGTGGTTTTAATGATTGATTTTAATGTTTATATTGCTTTATGCTTTTTATTTGTATTGTTATGCTTTTGATGTGTATGTTTATTTCTATTGTTTGTTGGATAAGGCATTGAATTGATGCTACCTTGTATTATAAGGCCGCTCTGAATCCTCTTTGGGGTGAGAAGGGCAGGGTACAAATACGGTAAATAAATAGATAAATTTCAGTTAGTATCATATATACAAAATGGAAGTAGAAAGTTTCTCACCACTGTATTAAAGTTGTATTGGAGATTCTATTATTCCTTAATTGAATTTCTACAATTGCACATATGCCGACTGATAGAGTCTAGGAGCTGCAGTTATATATATATTCTGAACACAGGTAATTGTTATGACACAAAAATATACCTCCATTTCTCTAACAGAATAGTAGGATGAAATGTGGTTGTTGATGTTTTCTGTCTTCAAGTTGACTCCAACTTATGGCAACCCTTTCTTAGAATTTTATCAAGTGAGGCTTACCATTTGCCTTTGTTTGAGATTGCGAGTATGTGTCTTATCCAGATAGTTTCATGGTTTTCAATGGCTGAGCAGGCAATAAACTACTCCAACTACTATACCAGGCTAAGTCTGAATAAAATAAAATAAATGGAATCTTCAGCCTTTTGAAAGCTTCATTTTCTTAAATCTTTCATCAAAATGAGTAGAAGGTTAAGCATTTCACTTTGTCTGGAACTGACATCAAAGTGCAAATATCACTTTATTTGATTATTCTTACATTACAAGATTAAGTGATTTTTTTTAAAAAAAAATCAAAAGCACCAAGCCTGATAAAAAGGATAGGAATTTTTACATCAATATGATCTGTCTTCTAAACTTGAAATAACAATGAGGCTCAGAGAAAGCACTTTGAAAGCATTTCATTCTGTGACTTTTGCTGAGTTCTCACTGGGATTCAGTAAATTTAAAAATTGGAGAAGATAAGGAGATGAAATAAGGTGATATAAGGGATAATGGGAAGAGGCAAAATAAGAGAATGATATTTTATGGGAGTTGTGAGAAGAAAATAATATTTCAAAACTGAGGTAGCTATTTACATTTCCCTGAAATTCAAAATAGTTCTGAGTCTCATTCTTATGTCAGTTTTAGAAGACAAAGATCATTAATGGAGATGGATCGTAGGCTGGATCTACACTGCCCTATATCCCAGGATGTGATCCCATATTATATGTTTTGAACTGGATTATATGTATCTACACTGCCAGATAATCTGATGTAATCAGATCATCTGGGATCAGATCCTGGGATATATGGCAGTTTAGATCCATCCATACATAGCATTTTTCAATTTCATTTAGGTTAGTCTTTTTAGTGCAGAAATCCATCCTCAATCGAGCCTTATTTCTTGTTCCAGACGCTACTTATTGCGCAATGGTAAACAACCTGGGAGATCATTCATACCCTTCTGCTTTCCTTTCTTGTCTTGTGCCTGAAACATGATCTCAGTAGCATCTTTGAATGCATTTATACTGTAGAATGAATTTTGTTTGTTTGTTTGTTTGTTTATTTTGGAAATTTATATCCCATCCTATCTCAACCTCCACAGAAGGAGTCAGAGCCGCTGCCAACAAAAGCATAAATATACATTTTGTTAAAACAGCATAAAAACATTATAAAACATCATAAAAACAGTAAACATTAGAACAATTGCCAAAATTAAATAGTCGTCCTACATACAGTCTCTATTTGAGTCCATCAGGGTCCATTAAACCATGACTCTACCATCATGTTGGTCTAGTCCACAAAGACCTGATTCCACAGCCAGGATTTCACATTTTTCTGGAAGGACAGGAGGGAAGGAACAGATATGATTCACTTGAAAGGGAATTCCATAGCAGAGGCGCCACCACAGAGAAGGCCCTGTCTCCTGTCCCCACCAACTGCGATTGCGATGGTGGGGGGGACAGCAAACAGGGCCTGTAGTTTAGAACTGTAGTTTGGTGAGGCACCATCACTCTTTGGTAGAGAAAGCTAAAGAACTTGTAAAACTACAACTCCCATATTAATAGCTTTGGGCCATAACAATTAAAGTGATTCAAGCTGTGTTAATTTTATAGTGTAGATTTACCCTTAGGTACCAAAATTCTGGATAATTTTTCCAGGGCCACTGATAAAAATGTAATAACGACCAATTAATAAGGGGCTTTGAGGAGGTAGTAAAGGAAACGGTTTGGGAATAGAAAATATAGTGTCTATGGAGTGTGTGCATGTGGGTAAATAGTGAAATTGTAGTTGAATATGATGTCACATCATCATTGTGTTAGATATACCAGTTTGGGTGGGAAATAATTATATTTTCTAACAGCAAAATGAGAATAAACACAATTCTCAGTACTCTTGGTCTAGACTACCTCATTAAATTCCTTTAATGATAACTTAGAACTGTAAGGTATATTCCAATATGTGTGGTAATTTAAAATAAACCTCTATGGAGAAGTGCTAATAAAAATAAAAATGCAAATATGTTTGGTGAATGGAAAATATAGTCTGTCATTATTACTACCTTCCAGAGCATTTGCGCCTATGTTAGGTAATGAAAACTGTCAGTCAGTCAGTTGTTGGAAAAAAATAGATAGAAAATTAGAGCTATTAGCACTCCATTTTGGGAGTGGAGTTGAGATAGGCGGCCATGTTGGGAAGGTAGTCCTGAGCCAAGGGGAGTGGCTAGAGTACACTCTGGGGCAGGTAACAGGAGAACTCCCCCTGACTGGTTGAGAAGAGGGGAGGAGTTAGGCAGGATGGAGGGAAAATCTTGCCAGAGTAAGAACAGAACAGTTTGGGCTTCTGACAGGAACAGTCAGAGCCAGGAACTCTCTCTGAGTGAGAGAGGGAATGAGGGATTTCTTTACCCTGTTTGATACTCAGGGAAGAGTCCTTTGCAGCTAGTTCTCTGCTGCAAGGGAACTAGTGCAGTTCGGTTTTAGCTTCTGACAGTGATAGTCAGAGCTGAGAACTCTCTCTGAGTGAGAGGGGCAAAGAGGTATATCCTTACACAGTTTAATATACAGGGAAGAGTCCTTCGCTGCTAGTTTTCTGCTGTAAGGGAACTAGGGAACAGACTGTTGAATCTAGCCAGATACTCTGGGTAGAGTAGGTTAGATCAGTCTGGGTAAAACCTGAAAGGGAATTTCAGGGGTGCTAACTGAGAGTTAGTGGTAACTTCTCACAGCTAAACAGATTGGTTTAGTGTGAGGAAAAAAGTCAGTTTTGGTTTGGCCCTAAACTAATCTCTACCTTGAAGTATAAGAATCATTTCAAAGCAATAACATTGAAATAGTGCAACCCGTTAAATATTTAAGAGGATTTAACACCTAAGGTTTTAAGAACATTGTTATTGAAACCATTTACAAGCCTGCATTCTCAAGTAAGCAATACGCTTTTGTGCCTCTCTGAGAAAGTAGTTTGAACAATAAATATTATTCTGTTCAATTTAAAAGTCAAGCCTCATGTGTGCTTTTTCTCACAAGAAGCCCTTTATTCAGTTCCAGCCATTTAAAGAGACATTTTACCTCAGCAGTCCATAAAGCTGATATTTGCCAAGGAGCTAGTAGGGGTTTGGGCAGAAGTACTTATATTACATCCTGAAAATCCTTGATTATTTTAACAAGGTTGGTGGCAGCGTAACCTTGAAGAAGAACTTTCAATAGGGCACAAGTTGGTTAATAGAAATTCCCCTCAAAGTTTATAAAGCGGGGCCCTGATCCTTTACATTTGGTGGCAGCAGTGGGATGAAATAGAAAGGTCCACCCTGCCCAAGTAGTCAAGGGCCCGAGTCCATTACAGATACCTTAATAGTTACAAGACAAAGTAACTTGAATGTGACTCTGAAATATACTGCAAACCTTGCAAAGTTGAAGATTTTCTGCTCATGGTACATTTTGCCTAACAAGTTTCAGAGGAGTTAATGAAGAGTTCCATTCCCATTTCCTATGGGCTTCTTACCATTTGGAATAGTTCTGCTGGGCATCATGTTGAGCTTGCAGTACAAGGTGCATGCTATAACTTTTGGGGAACAAGCCTAATTGTTGTGTTAAAGGTTTCAAATTCACACACTAAAATGCCCCTGGGAGAGGACATTGTGAAAACAAGACCCTCTACAGCCAAGGGGTTTTGATCTTTTATCCTCCTACTGTTTTATTTTTTAGCTTCCAAAGGTTTCCACCACACAGGCAATGATGGTGGATTCTGAGGACCCATCTACACTGCCATATAATCTACTTTCAGAATGCAGATTCACTGCATTGAATAGGATTATACGGCAGTGTAGGCTCATAATCCAGCTCAGTGTAGTTCAATCTACCATTATACATGTCTACACCGATTATAACACATTCTAACTGGATTATATGGCAGTGTAGGTGGGGCCACAGATTGAAGTCCCAAACATCTGCAGATTTCTCTTAGAATAAACCAGTGGTTCTCAACCTGTGGGTCCCCAGGTCTTTTGGCCTACAACTCCCTGACATCCCAGTCAGTTTATCAGATGTTAGGATTTCTGGGAGTTGAAGGCCAAAGCATCTGGGGGCCCACAAGTTGAGAACCACAGGTCTAAACAGATAGAGATTAATCTAAGACTTATTCAGAGAAAAATTGTACTTCTTTGTTCAGTTGTAGGAAGGGAAATACATATTGGATTGTATGCTATTCAAAACAAGATACATCAGTTGAATGCACCAAATAATGAGTCCATGAAAAAAAGATTTCTGAGCACATGTTTTTCAGAGTTTAAAGGCTGTATGCTTCTATACAAATACTCATCTTGACATTTTTGGCTGCCAGTGTTACAAGACCACTAATACTGAATATGGCAATCCAAAGAAAATTGCACATTATTTAGGAACTATATTGTCTTTGCAATAAAATGATAAGCAGATGTTCCTTGTAGCAATTTCAAAATCTGTGGGGACAGCGCAGAATGAGAGAGTGAGAGTTTGTAGACAGCAATTTTCTGTCATTCTTCACTTTGTCTTTTCTTTCTTTTTCTCTTTCATTGGAATCTGCTCACTGCACATGCTTTTGGTTATAACATTCCTTTTTTGACATTGCACTGCATCTATACATCACAGAGAAGATATATGCATATGTTTGATCTAAATCATTTTGGGAGGAAGCAATTCAAAGCTGTATTTTATTATGAAAACAGCTAGTGTTCATGTAACTGCTGAAATTGACCATTACCAAGGTCGTACTAAACATAAACAGGAAATGTAGCTATTTTTTGTGAGTGACTTTCTGGTTTTTCTTCAGGCAGAATTACTATTGCAGTCAAGCATCTGCTATGTTAATTTTCAAGATATTGCTGAGAAACCGCTTTCCTTGCTGAAGCTGCATTTCTGTAGCAGAGTGATGACAAAACATGGATTCAGGATTCTTGGTAAGTGAGTTTATACTCACGGTAGAATCAATAATTCTGTCCAGGTTAGATTCATAACAAATGTCAAAGAAGAAAGCATTAATACCCATAAGTAAGGGAAAAATCAAGGTAAATGTGCAAAAGGGGACATCTGGGTAGGACTAGGCTTCAACTGATAGTAGTGAATCAAGTATTTTATATAATATAGCTTTAGTGTATTGAGAGCTAAACCTGAACAGTGGTTATGGAACATGATAATTAGACTGGGCTTTGGGGCTGCAAGCCGATCCCCAATGTCTTTTTAAAAGTCTGTGCCCCTACATCCTATGGGTGTCCAGTTCCTATAACAAACAAACAAATAAAAGCTTGGAAAAGTTGTTTTTTTCCTGACTCTGGGGGGTTCTGAGAATTGCAGCTTTGTTCAAGACATCAATCTTCTTTTCACAAGATTAAGAAAAGAGAGAACAACTGAAAGTATTACTTTGGTCATTACCTTTTTTTTTGTTTTCTAGTTTTCTTTCACTTCACCATTTCCCAGATCTTTGAAATTACCCACCCCCAAATTTCAGCAAGTCTACTTGTATAACAGAGAACTAGTATGGTGTGTTGATTTAAATGTGGGATCCTGGTCTGCCATGGAAATCTAAGGCAAGTCACACTTCCTCTGAGCAAATTTGACTAATAAAACCAACATTGCAACTATTGATACTAAAATCAAACCCCTGCCTATGACCATAGCCATCATTTCTTCTGGATGCATGGTACTTATTTATGTCAGATGTCCAATGAGTTATAAGGATGGATTGTGAATTTTGCTGGCACTTTAATTGAATCTATCAAAAAAATAAATTGTGGAAAGATCATGTTTTTTTTAAAAGTAACACAGTAAATGTAGTTGAATCTGATTACAAAGTGATCTACAGTGGGGCAAAACATCTTTATTTGAAATAAACAACGCTTGCATCTGAACCAGCTGTAAATAATCAGAAAAGAGATGATGGGGCTTTGGCAAACTCCTCGGTGGAAATGTGCAGCATCTGTGAAAAAGACAAGTTTCTGTCTGTAGGCCGGAAGGTATCAACAAATTATGCTTTCATAAAGCTATGGTGAGAGTACAACTTCTGACTATTGCATCTCAAAAAGAATAATCTAGAAGTAAATTAGGGGCAAAAAGCTAACCCAAAATCATGGTACTGCAGCAACTCTTTCATATGAGAAGGGTACAATATTTGGAGTTCAGTTTAGAAAAAGGCAAGGAATATGAGATATGAAAGGAGAATAAAAATTATATACAGTGAGAGAAAATGAGTAGTGTAACACAGCTATGGAGTGTCACTCATCCCATCTCCTTGTCTAGTATGTCTTTTCTATTTGGAAAAGACCATATTGCAATTGGACTCATAATCCTAATAATTCATCAGTGTACTTTTAAGTCAACCAGTTTAACACCTTGGTGAGAAACTGCTTAAAACTTCCACTTTTCCCTTGAAATAATACAGCTCCACTCTTTCAAGCAAACAGTGTGTTAAAATTACATAGAAGTTAGTGTGATACAAGTGAGCAAACTTTGTGTGTCAAAGGCTAACTTGGCTTAAAATAGCGAGGTTTAATTTCTCTGATTGTTGAGCTGTGCTTCTTTACTACAGAGGCATAATACTTTGATGTAACTAAGAAAATCCAGAATAATTGGCTTAGTAAAATGAATGTATCATTTATATCAAAGGTATGTATTTCAGGAATTCTACCCTTAAAGGAGGAAAAAGATAGTCAGTTTAGGTTAATTAAGATAGTTTTGATGTGAATTGTTTGAAGTGTCTATGAAAGTATATGCTCTGTGCATACCAAAAACCTGGATTAAAAAAATTGCTTCCAGGCTAAGACCTTGTATGCCAAATTCTAGCCTGCTGCTTTTTTATAGCCAAGATATATATCTCTGGGAATGCACAGCTATAATTTGTTATGTGTTATGACATTTTGCAATCAGTGAATCATGGTCTACAGATTAGGGTTTAGTGCTTCCAATCATTACAATCACACAGCATTGGCTAAAACCTCAGCCGAGACCCTTAAAGATTGACCTTCATTTCCAAATTCCCTTGGTTGAGAATGGAATCTTTGAATGTGCAAGGAATAGATAATCACTGTAAATACTAGAAATTATGCCAACTGTAATAAACTTTAGTATCTTTCTGAACTTTTCTCTGCTTTGGAAAACATGAATTTCCCTTAGGAGAAGGGAGAAATCTATGTTTCAAAGAGAGACCATTTATTCTATCATTTATTTTTGTAACATTGTTCTGCAAAATACATCATCATAGCATAATAAAAGGCACATTACTTTTTAAAAATAGCCACAACAGTATCATAAAAATATTATAAATATTCAACAATATATGTATTAAAAACAATGGCCTGAGTTCAATTTTAGTCTCAGCCTGGGTCTCACATAAACTACTTAAGCAGACATTTTAAAGTAAGCACGTACAACTTTATCAGATGGGGTGAATTTAGTGTCCTGGGACACTTTCACCCCATCTAATGGACAAAGCCCCATGCTCGACATCAGACAATGTCATGGCTTTGCCGGGAGGGCATCACTTTCCCCATGTAATGAGGAAAGCGTCGCCAAGAGGGAAATGTGCATGAGGTGACAAATTCACCAGCTACCCCTCTCTTTCCTCCTAGATGGCAAAGTGTCTCATAAGGGCCTTTATTGTGAGGCTCTGTTGCACCTCAGATCGTGGCAGTATCCCCTAGATCACACACATAAGCAGTCTCTGTATAAGTACTTTTATTTAGAATAAAGAATAGTCCAAAGATAAAAGATGTAAAGTAAAATAAAGCAAATCCAACGATAATCCGGTAGAGTCCTCAAACTGGATTAAATCCCATAGAAAGCAACATCCGAAGGCAAGGCAAACCGCCCCTGCAGTCAACGTGAAACTTAGAGTCTTGAGCATGAGTCCATTCAAGCTAAACGTAGCTTCAGGTCTGGTGAAAACCCTCCCAAACCAGTCTAATAAAGGAATCTATTTTCTATGTGACCAACGCACCCCCTTTCCCAAACTCCAATCTCTCCGGGAGGATCTGATGCTTGCCCTCCTGTCGAATTCCTCCTCATTAGCGGCCCCAGGTACAGCGCTATCATGCTGTGAAACTCTGTCCACCCTATCCTCGGAATGCTCACCTGGCAAGGGAGTGGAGAAGTTCTCGTGAGAATCAAGGTCGCTGGGCCTCTCACTGTCTAACTCAGAACTAACTTCCATGGAGTCATCATTATCCCCATCTTCAGGCCCATACCCATGTAACCATCCATCATCCCAGGCTAATTCTTCCTCTGCAGACCCATACCCATCTGGCCACCCTCCATCCCCGTTCTGACCCTGGTCAACTGGAACCCCCGGAGTCTGTCTATGGCCATTGGGTTGGAACACCACAGGCCCTTACTGTAGTCAAACTATTTCAATATAGCTGCTGTACTGGGGACCAACATTTGACTTTACGGCCAACAAAATGAAGCTATCTAAAATTTTAAAACTAAACGTGGCAGTGCAACTTTTTCAATATTGCCGTAATATATTCCTGAAACATTGCATTTGCTGGTAGTCTTCCAGATTTTGTACTAACTTAAGATTTTAGAAATAAATGAACAGCATGTGATATGTGTTGAATTGATTGTCACAACAGTAGAAAAGGAAGGTCATCACACCAAGTGAAAAAAAGAGGGTTAAGTGGTAAACCCCTACGAAGCACACCTTACATAGGTGGATCAAGTGTTATATGAATGGAATTTTTTATGCCTGGTTATATGGGAATAAAATCTCTATACATGGTTATAAGGGAAATTACCTTTTCCCTTTAGAATGAGGGTGCATCTACACTGTACATTAACACAGTTTGACACCACTCTTACCACCATGGCCCAATGGTATGAAATCATTAGATTTCTGGTTTTACAATATCTTTGGCTTACTCTGACCAAAACATCTGATAACTCACCAAACTATAAATCTCACAATTCAGTTCTCACTATGCAGAAAGGAAGTTCAGTTGCATTACTAATTTTTCAAGCAGCTTTTTCAAACAGTGCATAGGAAAACTATAGACTTTACTATAGAAAAGCATAGTGATGGCCAACACCATGGATGGCTTTGAAGATGAATAGCCAAACTCATGAGGAATGATTACCTCCATTAATAAACAATATGCATAATGAAAGAAAACTGTGGGGTAACCTGAGCAGGGAGGTGCTATTATGTATACCTGTCCTGCTGTGAGCTGGTCATTCTGCAGTAGACGATCGCGGTATACTGGTTGCACCTCCCATCTGATAAAACATTACTATTTTTGTTTTTGTAGTCTTAACTTTATTTTTGTTTTCATCTACTAGTCCTATTAAAGTGTGAAGTAATCTCTGGTTAAGTACCTTTCCCACCTTTCTCATCTTTTTTATTTCTTAAACAGTTATTATAGAAATCAGCTACTATTGAGGTCCATAGAACTGATGTAAGAAAAGGATTGAATGGAAGAAGACAACTGGGGGAAGCATATTCAAATGTAGGGTAATATTTCCATTATCTTTGGGATTCAAATATCACCCATACATATATCTCACTCACATACTGTACATTATGTTTCCACCTATTAAGAATATACCATAATATATACGTCTCTTATATATAACTTAAAATTAATGAATAATGATGTCTTTGTCTTAATATGTTCTAATCTTATTAGTATTCCGGCTCCACTGTTCACAAAATTAAAATTACATTGAATGCATTCCTTGAGTTACTAGTCAAGTCATAAAGATTAATAGGACAGTGCCCCAGAGGCATGTGTTATCTTACTGTAACACCGAGCGCTTATCTGCCTTAATATTTAACAGTACCACTGTCCATTTGAAATATAACATTTCCATTTGAAAGTAAGATTGACAAGATTTGTAATTTGCAGAGTTGAATGGTGCCAGAAGCAAATGCTTTGTTGGCATTGCAATTATTATTTTGCATTTTTACTTTGATGGGCATTTAAAATTTACATTTATATGCAAATATACATTTTCCATTTACAAATTTCAGAATGATTCATGCACATATAGCATAGGACTTATGTGCAGGCATATACATACACACAAGATTTTCCAAGATTACTTACATAGTTGTTTTTTTAATAAGAAGACAAAATGCTTTGACATAAAGTTGTGCTGCAGATGTACTCCTCTTGTCCCCGTATTCTTTGATACCTGTGATGATTTTCCTTCACAACCACGACTGTTTAAGAGATGTAATGAATAGAATCAACATCAAATTAAAAAAACTGATTGCCAATGAATTTTTTTTAAAAAATGTACCTAATTTCAAAGGTAGAGTGAATAGATAGCATCCCTAGAAGAGAGGGCTGATATTGAACAGCTATTCAGGCTATACATTAATTGCAATAATGTGTCCTATATAAAGATCTGTAAGATAAAATAAGAACCCCCCACCCCACCCCCACCCCATGTTGGAAGACCGCATGAGGTTTTCTAGGCAGCTATTTCTAGATAGTGAAATTCCCAAACAGAGGAACAGGAAGAGTTCCCTATAAAATAGATTAACTATTTTTTGTTCTTTTTGTTCATGCAAATTTTGGATACTTTAGAAGAGGTTTTTAATCCAGGTTCTTTGCCTTTCTTAGTTTAAAAAATGTTGTTTTTTTATTAAAAAATAAATTTCTGATTAACTTAAGTGTCTTTAATTAATCTATTTTATAGTTCTATTGTACAGGAAATCTCCAAGTTAAGGACAAGATAGGTTTTGTATGTTTGTTTTTAACTTGAATTTGTATGTAAATCATAGCAGGTACATGTTTTAAGTGTAACTTCATACACACACACACACTTTATATAGCATAGGGGAGGATTAATACCACTGTGTTGTTTATTTTGCTGTTTGTGCCCCTGAAGATTTCACCTCACTTTCTGTCCCTGTGATAATTGGATTTTGAAAAATGTTGTTGTTGTAGAAACAAGGATTTGAGAGAAAGCTTCAGTTGAGACACCTTTTTTCCATGATGAAGTGATTTTCACTTTCTAGGGGTAGATTGTTCTCACTTCCTGCTATCTCAGCTCCATTCTGAAGTCTGAGTCATTTGTACGTCATATATTTGTAACTCGGGGACTGCCTATACTTGTGCTATTCAGTTTTGTTATCTTACTTGAGTTCTAGCAGTTCGAAAACATGAACATGTGAGTAGATGAAAAGGCACCGCTCTGGTGGGAAGGTAATGATGTTCCATGCAGTCATGCCGGACACATGACCTTGGAAGTGTTTATGGACATTGCTGGCTCTTCAGCTTAGAAATGGAGATGAGCACCTGAAGACAAATATTCGGAATATGATCAATGTTATTGAGTTTTATAATACTAACATTAACAAAAAAGTAGCCTTAATATTCTTGGACGCCGAGAAGGCGTTCGATAATACGAACTGGGCCTTCCTTGAACATCTTTTAAGGGAATTGGATATAGGCCACCATTTCAGCAATCTAATAAAAGCAATCTACCATGAACAGAAAGCCAGGGTCATAGTTAACAACAATAAGACCAACCCAATTAATATAAGAAAAGGGGTAAGACAGGGATGCCCCCTCTCCCGGCTTCTTTTTATTATGATGCTTGAGATCCTCCTGACAGACATCAGGCAGGAGAAAAAATTGGTGGGCCTTAAAATAAAAAATGAGTCACTGAAAACCCAAGCTTTCGCTGATGACCTGGCCCTCATAGTCGAGGACCCAATTTCCTCAATAAAAGAGTGGATGAATAAAATCAATGAGTTTGGGAGGGTAGCAGGATTCAAAGTCAACAAGGACAAAACGCTGATGTTGAGTATAAATTTGTCAGAGGCCGAAAAAGTGGATCTGTCTATGAAGTCGGGATTAAAAGTGACTAAGAAAGTAAAAAACTTGGGGATTACCCTAACTGCCAAAAATTTATATAAAAACAATTATGAAGGTGCATGGACAGCTATCAAAAAAGATCTAGCCAATTGGTCAAAAATGAACCTATCATTTATGGGCAAAATTGCGTCAATCAAAATGATGGTCTTACCCCGGATGAACTTCTTGTTCTCGGCACTGCCTATTATTAAGAAAGACTCGACCTTTCATCAATGGTCTAGGGACATCTGTAGCACAGCAGTTCTCATTTGTGCTTGGAGGGCAGGGGTCAGGACCCGGGGTTCCATTAGCATTAGGGCCAGCAGTACCAGAACCAGATTCAGAGGATGAGCTAGATGACTGGGGCGAAGGGCAGCTTTCCCCTGACGGGCCTCTTTCGCCCACAGAGAGCTTGGCATGGGAAGAAATGTTGTTTGGCCCTAGCGAAGACATAGATAACCAGGTGCAGATGGAAGATAGCGATTCTGGCAGCTATGAGCACCCGGGTGGAAGAGATTCCCAGGAGCCCGAAAGTGAAAACATGGAAGAAAGCGGCTGGGAAGTTTCCAGGGAGGAAAGCTCTCAGGGAGATAGCAACACAGCTGCCGAGAGACAAGGTCGAACCTTTGATAGGCGACGGAACATCGAGTCTAGTAGGAGGGGGTGGTCCAGGGCCCTAGACCGGCCGAGGTCCGTCAGCAGGGATTGGAGACGAAGAAGCCTAGAGCGTCGGGGACCTCGGCCGAAGGATTAAGTATAGGATCCGTGGGAACGGATCCTCAGTGCCCGGCCACGTCTCATCTGAATAGGCGTGAGCGGAGTGGGACCACGGCTAAGCTAGCCAGTGGTCATCAAGCCTTGCCTTGCCTGGCCTTGTTCCTGATCCGCCTGGTTGAGCGGAGCCTTGCCTTTGTTCCTGATCCGCCCGGTTGAGCGGAGCCTTGCCCTTGTTCCTGATCCGCTTAGTTTTGCGGAGCCTTGCTAAGCTTTTGGCCTATTTGCCACGTTATCTTGGACATTGTTACTTCAAGCTTTTTGGATTGCTTTTACATTCTATTGGACATTACTTCTGAACTGTTTTTATATTCAATAAAGTAGTTAGCCTTCAGTCCGTCTCTGTGTGTGTGATTAAGGGGCCGGTCAAGTCCGTGCATCGTGACAACATCTCCCGTTTCATATTGGGGGGGGGGGGGCAAAAAACCCAGGGTCAAAATGAAGACCCTGCAAGAAAATAAAGAAAATGGCGGGTTAGGAGTTCCAAATCTAAAAGCTTACTTCGAAGCCAATTGTCTGGCATGGCTGGGCACCAGATTGCTAAATCTAGAAGGGTACAACCTGAAATTCGGTATTCACGGATACCTGAGTTATGGTAAGATAAGAGCTGATGCCCAGTTCAAGAACCATTACATCAGAGATGTATTGATAAAGATCTGGTCTAAATACTTTAAGAATTCTAATATGAAAATTCCTATGTGGCTCTCTGCTTTGGAGGCCTGTAGGATAAGGCAACTAGACGACTCCAAGTGGCTGACATACAAAGACCTCATATACTGGGATGGTAATAAATTCACCTTCGAGAGAACAGCTAAGTCAAGAAAATAAGTGTTTAAATTGGTTTCCCTACTATCAGTTAAGTGAAAGATTTAAATTAGATGAAAAAAGAGGTTTCAATGATAACCAAAACGAGCTGGAAAACGTGCTATTAGGCCCAGATAAGAAATCGGTTGGGAAGATATATAAAATTATATTACCCAAGAATCAGAAACAAAAAAACTTCATTAAAAATGGTCGAGAAATATAGGATGCAACATCAACCAAGCAACTTGGAAATATATTTGGAAGAAAAATGTAAATGTATCCTATAGCTATAAATTTAGGGAAAGCTGGGTAAAACTGCTCTATAGGTGGCATCTTTCCCCTATGAAGCTTGCTAAGATATATAAAAACACAAGAGCCGAATACTGGAACTGTGGGGCCACAAATGGCACGTTCTTCCACCTATGGTGGTTATGTAGTAAAGCTAGGAAATTCTGGGGGATGATAAACAGCGAATTAGAAAAAATTCTTAACAGCTTGAAGAGAAACCAGAAACATTACTTTTGGGAATTTTGGGGCAAGACTTCAATAACAACGAAAAAATATATACTTAATGTCAATAACTGCTGCAAGGCTAGTATACGCCAGCTACTGGAAATCGCTTAAGGTTCCGAAGAAAGAAGAGTGGCTCCAAAAAATGCTAGAAGTTATTAAAATGGAGTGGCTGACCGAGGCCCTTAAGATCACAGAGCAATCAAAGTCAAAAATAGATTGGTCCCTGATCCAAAACTATTGTATCAGGGAGCATAACATCAACTTAACACTCAACTGGGACTAACTGCAACCTAAGAGGGTAATGTTTGGGGTGTTCTAAGGATCATAGAAAAAGAATAAGGTAGTTAGATGCACTCAAGCTAATTGTTACTGTACACTTTATGTTTATAGGAGATAGTAACTTCCAAGCAAAGAAGTAGACGAAGATGTGGACTTAAATACAAGTTATATTTCTGCTTTGTTTCTTTTTTTCTGTAAACACCAACTGTTAACACCAACAAAAATGATTGTACCTCCTCTTCCCCTTGAAGTTCCTGTCCCCCCCGTCCCTACCGCCCCTACATCCCCACCCCTTCTACCGCTTCCCCATTCCCCCGATCCCCCATTTCCTACAACTCACCCTACCCTTCTGTGTGTATGTCTATCGTTTTAAAAATCTTTAATAAACATTGATATTAAAATAATAATAATAAAAAAGAAATGGAGATGAGCACCAACCCCCAGAGTTGGATACCACTGGACAATGTCAGGGGAAAACCTTTACCTTTACCTTTTTGAGTCTCATTTTTGCTGAATAAAGAGAGAGTGCAAATTAAATAGAGGGATAAATGCATAAATGCAGTTAGGACTTGATTTGATTCACATAAAATACTCGATGTGCTACCCAGAATAAGCATAAATTAAAACCTGAGAAGCAGAACAAAGCAGCAAAAGAGTGAGTACTGCAGTTTAACAGAATGCATTTCTGCCATGTCAAATGTGAAGGTGACGCAGATACAAACAACTTGAAAAAGAAGCTTCATAAAATAAAGTGTTTCGGTAGTAAGTATAGTCTGGGTAGAGGTCAAATGGTATCACTTTCTTCTTGCAGAACTGAAAAGATTTTAAAATACAGAAGATTATAAAGATTTTTTCCTTATTGATCTCTAGTTATCCTTTTCTGGAAAGCATATTTATTCCTGTATTTGAGGGGGAAATCAATGTGCCACGAGATGTAGTGAAATTTCATCATTGGCTATTATTGTATGTGGAGATGTAGTGCGATGCAGTGATGAAAAACAACTCTTTCTTATTCTCAGCAACTTCCTAAGATGTGCTGTCGCATTCTTTGTAAGGTATAAGCTCAGACAGTATTGCTTTTAATTCTAAAAAAATATCTCTGTTCTTAACTCCAAAATCCAGTTTGGATTACTGTGTTAGAGAAAAGAAAAACTGTTTTCCATTATGGTAAGTTTTGTGCTGGTTTCTAATGTACTCTGCTGTTATTTTCAAGGAAAAAAATCAATACTTCCAAGAAAAGAGAGAGCTAAACCAAATGTCTAAGCTCAGAGTTTTAGTAATCAAGGGATAGAGAAAGAGAAAGGCCTATACCACTGCTCCTATTTTCAAAAATTGACCATTTCAATTTGGGGGGGGGGGGGAGATGATTTCCTCTTATTTGCTTCTGTACAATTATTTTTCTGAAGTCATCCAAGAATTGTAGACCTTGTACTTTTTATTTGTTTCCCACCTCTCCCTGTCTCCTTTAGTTTGGTCATAGCTACTGATATCCATACCCGGAAAGACATTATTTTGCCTGGTGGTTAGAGTGTTTGAAAGGGTTTTCAAGGATCTGGTTTCTAGCCTCCACTGAGCCATGAAATGGATTGAGCCGGTCCTTCTCAGTATGATTTGCCTCACAAGGTTAATGCGAACATAACATAGAAAGTCACCTATGTTGACTTGAATAATTGGAGGGAGAAATGGAATCAACTATTTATTTCCTCTTAATAAAGGCCCCTTTAGACTATAAAATGAAAGTGATCTATTAACTTTCAAGAAGCCTTAAAAAAACAAACTCAGTTAATATAGTATGCCCTTTTTTCACAAATAAATTCTAATCAATATTCCCAGTTAATTATTGTTATAATCATAGAATCAAAGAGTTTGGAAGAGACCACAAGAGCCAAGTATCCAATCCATACTCCAGCTGTGTAGGAACACACAATAAAAGCAGCACCAATAGATCACCATCAAGCCTTTGCTTAAAAGCGTCCAGAGAAGGAGACACTACTATGTTCTGAGGAAGCATATTCTTCTGCTAAAGTTGTTATCATCAGGAAATTTCCCCTGATATTTAGGTGAAATATTTTTCCTGCAATTTGAACCCATTGCTCTGAGTCCTACGACTTTATCCCACCCTAATTTCCCCCCATTTTCAGACCGTATTTTTACACTGATGTAACAGAGTCTCACTGAGGTCTTCCCTCGACGCACAGCCACTTCCAGTTGAAATCCGTCTTGGTAGCATGTGAAGACGGTCAGAGGAGTCCGTTTTCAGGAGTCGAGTATTCTCCTGACAGAAGACAATGCCAGGAAGTGGAGGAAAGCTGGAAGAAGACAGGGACATATATGGGATTGCAGGGGTAGGTTCCATCCCCACTCTTAAGGATTCTTTCCCCTGCTTTCCTCCTCTCTCTCCTTCTTCCTGTCTGTGGGATAAGGTCCATAGTCTCTAGAGCAGCAGAGAGCAAGCTCATCCGCTCATCAATGTGACACCTTTTCATATATTTAAATATGTCTCCTCTCTGCCCTCTTTTCTCTTAAAGCTCCCTATGGTCTTCCTCACAGGACATGTTTTCCAAACCTTTGATTCTTTTGGTTGTTCTTCTCTAGATTCATTCCAGTAAGTCTTCTTGAATTGTGGTGCCCAGAACTGGACACAGCATTCCAGATGTTTGCCCGCATTTATCTCTGTATGCATTTTCACACACAGAAATAAAATTAATTCTCTTATGAGTACTCATGGTTGTGATACTATTCAGGCACAGCATGGTTTAAATAAGCACCAGAGGAGTTATGCTCTGATTTGCATTATACAATTCCTATATTGGATACCATTATAACATACGCAGTTCACTGATAGAGACACATGGCTAACACCCCATTAAATAATTCCAATGTACAGTGTGACTGTATGTTTTCCACATTGAGTCAGAGCTCAAGCAACTTTACAGAATGATCAGGAGCTTATTGTATCCAATCTCCTCAGTGTGCAAGGGGATGTCCAATAAAAGCCTACTCAATACATATTAGTATGTGTTCCACATACAAATCTTTGCTTCTCTTCCTACAGTTTCATGCAGCCATTTTGGAATATCCAATAAAAACATTCTGCATGACTAATGAGACATACCTGGGCATGTCAATAATAGAAGAATGGCTCTTGTATCTCACTTCTTGGATAAAAGCTGTGTATAAGTCCAAATACTATTCCAGTGCTACAGCAGCAACTACTGCTATTAGTAAAGATATCATTTACTTTAAAATAGCATCTTCCTAAGGCATATAGTAAGTGATTTGTTTGGACATTTATGTTATTTTTAAAGGAGCTTGTTACACACCAGGGTATTGATGGTGCTTTTATTTTTGCAGTGTAACTCCTGCACAGCATTCCAGTGCTTGTTCTAATCTTGGTGTTGCACACTACCATTCATAAGACCAATGACAAAGAATATTAATGCGATTTAGAGAGAGCTTAGAATATTGTTAGGTTTTGATAAGCATTTATTAACATTCACACATTTCTTTATATTTTAGATGGAAAGGATTTCAGGCCCATTCCCTCCAAAAGATTCTAGAGCAAGGAAAACTCACTTTGTTTAGTCAACAGGAACAAAATGCAGTAAATCCTTCACTTACTAAAACTGTCTATTGCAAAAGGAGATAATTTTGTTTCTGTTCATTTTTTGAAGAAGTTATTTCCATGCTACATATGAACTCAATAATGAATGCATATAAATGAGTACATATGTAGCTTGGAAATAATTTTGGGTTTAAAAATGTATTTTGGAGAAAGTCAGAAAGTGAAAATGATAGATTTCTCCATTCAATAAATTAATTCACATACATTTAGTCCAAATTATTTTTCTTTAATCTCTGTGACAGTTTCTTTGCAAATTTATCACTTCAGAGTTACATATTTGAAAACCCTTGTGGAAATGGGTTAAAATACCAGCTTCCATGCAGGTTCTAGTTCCCAACCCAAACCCTGGGCTTCTCTGTGGGGGTTGGGTGACTACATGCATTTATTTATTTATTTATTTATTTATTTATTTATTTATTTATTTATTTATTTACATCATTTATATTCTGCCCTTCTCACCCCGCAGGGGACTCAGGGTGGATCACAATGCGCATATACAGGCAAACATTCAATGTTTTTTGACATACAAACATATAAGAGAAGACACTCAGGCAATTTAACATTTCAGCTTCTGGCCACCAGGAGGAACTGTCGCACTCTTTCACTCCTTTTACATACTTCCTGGAGATTTATGGCCCCATAAATTAGTTAAATTAGCCTCCCCACAACATGGTACCTAAATTTCCTACTTGACAGATGCAACTGTCTTTCGGGTTACAAAGGTCAACAACGAGCTACACAAATTGTCGAGCGCTCACACCGACCCGGACAGGCCTCGAACTCATGACCTTCTGGTCAGTAGAGATCTTATGCAGCTGACACCCAGCCAGCTGTGCCACATTGCCGGTGCTATTGTGAGTCAAATTGGGATGACATTAAGCCACATGACACCCCCGATTTCACTCTAAAACTTACCCAAAGGAGCTGGCAGCCATGGAGCCTGTCTGTAGCATCCTCCTGGATGTCGCCATTTCCTCCAGCCAGGAGGATACTACTGACAGGCTGCAGTGGTTGCCAGCCCCTTTTGGATAAGTTTTAGGCATGAAATCAGGGAACATTCTGAAAAAATGTTTTTTGAGGTTATGGTGCCAGGATGTGTTTATTAGAGTGATTAATAAATGGAAGTTAATAAATGCATCTTCTCCTGAAAAAAATAAAAAATAAAAATGAGCTGCATCCAAGGTGGCACCCTCTTGTCAACATTCTCAAGTTGATATTGGAATTATGTATGAGACCATGTGGGGTAAAATCTCACATGTGATTCTAAAATCTGATTTATATCCAAAGTACTCAAAACAATTGATTGCATTTTAAGAATATGCCCATATAAACATTTTCCCTTTTATATCCAGGCAGCATATTCTACACTTTTTACACAGCTTTTATGTTTTATGCTGTTTTGCATTGAGGAGGATGCGAAAGCATTGATTCCGGCCTAAGCATTCGAATCCTCTATGCCTCAAAACATGCAGAGGGATGAGACTTGCAGACACCCCTGGCAGTACTCAAGATGTATGTTATAGTCAAAGTGTTTCAAGGCACACATCAGAAAGATTAATCACTTTAAATTAACCCTATTTCAGGTCCTTCTGCTTTGAGCTACTTTTTGAAATTTTGATAAACGGTTCTGTTCAGACTCTGCCTTTACACTATTGCTGACAGACTTCATTTGCCCTTTGGAAGAGTAGCTACCGTTAATATTAGTGCATCCTGCTGTGACCATGATACTCTTTCGTCTATGTCACATACTTAAAAATGTGATAGGATTTACTGCATTTTGCCTTAGTTCTGACTCCCCACCCCATGCTAACACATCGCCTACTGAGATTACCCCCTTCTCATTAGACTTTTTGAGTTGCATTTTAGTGATGTGATTAATATTTCATCCACTTCCTCTGTGCAGCCCGATATGGGTCTGTATCTCATTTGCCTCTTCTGCTCTTGTGATGCCACTGAATGGTGACAGATAGCTGGGGCTGGCCTTCTGATGGTTTCATGGGATCTATTATGGGCAAAGAAACAAACAGTGTCTTGCTACATCATTAATCTAAATGGACTTAATTAAATGCATTTCCGTGTATATGAAATGCATTCCCTGCTGTACTATAATATCTCCAAACAGATAGCAAGTGGACTGTACTTGATTTTAGATGTGCATTTTAATTTAGGGGTGATGGAGAAAAAGCCAAATACAATCTTGGAAGGCAGAATGCTATCTACTAGAATGTTTCCCTCCTCTCTGCAGGTTTTGACTAGTAAAAACCAATTGAAATGTATGCTTAAATCCTATCTATTGAACATTTAACAACAGCCCCATAATTTGGTTTATTTGATTTGTGCTCATTAATATGAGTGTTTTGATGTTTATTATATTGAAGGGCATACCAAAGAAAGGTAAAGGTTTTGCCTGACATTAAATCTAGTCATGTCTGACTCTTGGGGGGGGGGGTGTGCTCATGTCCATTTCTAAGCCAAAGAGCCGGTGTTGTTGGTAGAGACCTCCAAGGTCATGTGGTCAGCAGGACTGCATGAAACATTCTTACCTTCCCTCAGAAGCAGTACTTATTGATCTACTCACATTTGAATCCCTCAGAAGCAGTACTTATTGATCTACTTTCAGTCAGAAATTTGAATGTTTTAAATTGCTGGGCCCTATATTGGCAGAATTTTTTTTAGTAACTAAGAACAGTGGGGGAGCTCACCCCACTCCCTGGATTTAAACCACCAACCTTTCAGTCAGAAAGTTCAGCAGCTCAGCAGTTTAACCTGCTGTGCCACCAGGAGGCCCTATATCAAAGAAAAGCACACTGCAATTTTTTTTAGTAAATAAGAAGAGTGGGGGGGACTGTTGGTTTCTTCTCAGGCCTCTTCTACGCTGCCATATAATCCATATTATCATCTTTGAACTGGATTAAATGAGTCTACACTGCCATATAATCCAGTTCAATGCACATATGGATTTCATATGGCAGTGTAGAAGAGGCCTCAGTCTAAACTGTTTTACCACAGAGTTACCATACACCTACCTTTTCCTGGACATTTTCTCGTTTTCAGAGTTAATTTTTTCAAAATGCCTTGGTTTTCATACAAGGTTAGGACTGAAGGAAAAGAGTGATAAGGTAGTACAGCTCTGAGCAGAAGGAGGAAAAATATGCTTGGTTAAAGCAGGTTTTTAGCAGAGGGAGCTATTTGAGACTACTAGATTGGCCAAGCCATGCTGTTCAAAAGAATAAGATTTAAAAAGAAGCTTATTTGTGCTAGTTACCATATGGAAAAAGAAAAAAGAGGACCATGACTGACCATGAGATGGTAGTGGTGGTTGATTGCCTTCAAGTTGATATTGACGTATGGTGACAGGTGAGTCCATCAATGAGAGATCTTGCAGATTCAGTGATGTAGCTTCCTGGTTTGAATCTATCCATCTGAAAGGCAGTTTTTTCTCTTTTTCCTACTATTTTGTACCTTACCCAGCAGTATAATCTTTTCTAGTGAGTCATGCTATCTTGTGATATGGCCAAAATACGATAGTTTCAATTTAGTTGACTTCTTCTAGGGAGAGTTCAGATTTGATTTCTTTTAGAAACCATTGATTTGTCTTTTTAGTACTCAACAACAGTATGAATAAATTCAGACATTCAATACAACAATGTATTATTTGTGATAACTTGAGGAATCTCATTTTACAGTTAAGTATTTTAAATTCAATTGTAAATCAGATCAATTGTTTTTGTAATTTATTCATTTATAAATATATACCCCAACTTTTTTCAATATAGGACTCATTATTAAATATATCACTAAATAATCAACAAAAAAATCTGAGTTAATCTCGGTTAATCAACAAAAAATCTTATTTGAATACAGTGAAGGCTATGAATATTTTAATAGCAATTATCAAAGTTTATAGCATATCGGTTTTTTTAAAGTGAGAGTTGTCATAGAGATCAGTGGTTAAAATCAGTTGGTTAGTTAAGATTCATCTTTTTTGCTTTCCAGAATATGGTAATTCTAGCCTATAAATATGTTACTTCGGCATTATAATAATTTTACAAAACCTAATAGGAATGGGAAAATATTTCTAAAATACAATAGAGGTAAGAGTTTTAGAAAGTATGCAAGAGAATAACGATAGTGTAGATAAATCTGAAAAAGGAGGTTAAGTTGATTATATTTCTTCAATAGCCTCTTTAAGCTAGTATTTAATGGATAATCAATTTAAATGCTCTTATCAGAAGCCCTGTGGCAGTATGTAGTGTTCTCAAGAGGTTAAAGTTATTATACTCTAAATTCAATGATAAGATTTATAGCAGAAAAACAATAAGGCTGTGTTTACAAATACATGGTATGTGTAAATATTTAATTCTATATCATCAAATATACTGAAAGCAAATGCATAATGAATCATATAGATATCATAATGCTAATAATGTGAAAAACATCACATATGACAAGGTGATATTCCATTTTTATCTCATTCATCCCCCTCAAATACCCTCATTATGGGAAAGTTAATCCCAATTTACAGCAAATATGAAATATGTTTTGAATGAAAAAGGTGTTCTAGGTTCCAATTTCAAGTGAGAGAATCATAGTCCATAGGGTGTTTGGAAATGATGGACCTTGTGCTCTTTCCCTTATATAAACAGCTTGTTTCCTCAAATTGTTGGTAGCATTGACAAATGCTCTTTTGAAAAGCACACTGTACTGCAATTACAGATCCAGTCTTGCTGAGCTGTAGTACATAAAATATCTTATTTTGTGGGGTCACCATCTTGCAAATGACTTCGGCAAGGGGCTCCCTGTGCTGGCAGTAATCATTTGGAATGCTCTGCCCCAGCCTTTCAAGTAGTAAAATTTTAATTCATGTATAGTTCATAGTTGCAGAGAAATAACAATTTCAAATTGGGTCCATCTTTTCAAAACACCCTGTATTAGTGGACAATAGACATCTGTAGCAAGACAAAGTGTCATAAGGATGAAGGCATGGGTACTATGTAATTTCAAATGAAATGTATGATTTACCTCTCTTTGTATTAAAAACAAAAATTACAAAACCAAAACCTCTATAATTCATTTTAATTTTTACAAAATACACTTGATTATTTTGTTGATTTATTTATTTTATAGATTTCCTGTAATTATCTTGACAGTGAAAATATATTAAAAATAAGACAAACATATTTTGCCTGATATCTCCAAACAAGGCAATCCTAGCACTCAATAAATGTCCATATTATGATGTGCTTTCCTAGGAATATTTATTTATAGTATTTATATTCCGCCCTTCTCACCCCGAAGGGGACTCAAGGAGGATCACAGTACACATATACATGACAAACATTCAATGCCGTTTTTGACATACAAGACATACAGACAGAGGCCATTTCAGCAGTTCTTCCACTTCGGATCCTCCTGGAGGTTGCTCAATTCGGTCACAGGGGGAGCTGTCACTTTGTCCACTATGAAGCCAAGCCCTTTTTTAAATTGTAGTATTTCCTCCTTGCTTCTCCAACATTTTTATGGTGTCATAAATTAGCCTCCCTGCTTTAAGTGGTCCCTAATTTTTCTACTCATAGCTGTTTTTGAACCACTTAGGTTGACAGTGAGCTGGGCAATTACTTTTTTAACAGCAATGGCAAGTTCAGAGCAATCCACAGCTGAAAATGTGAAACCTTTGCCCTTGTATTCCAGTTCTTTGAAATCAGGTTCCACAAATTAGTATTCTACTTATTCCTGAAAAGGTGGTAAGAATGGTTTACTCATAAATTGGTTAACCAGTTAAAATGCATAAGTAAACCAGGTTCTTTTTAACCTGGCACATTTTGAGGGAGGGGTTGAACCCCCCTCCCCCAGCTATGACCCTGGTACGAATACTTAATACATATTTTGCACCAGTTTCCACCCTAAAGGATATCTGTGTACTTTCATGTAACAGCTTAGACATTGGCAAAAGGGACTGGGTTGGAAATCAAAATTGATAGGGAGTTACTCAGAAACCACCTAGCTCAGTAAATGAATTCAAATATCGGGTTGCCTTTGAAGACTGTTTGGAAGCTTCAATTGGTCCAACTCACTGGAGCGAGGTACAGGGAGCATACAACCCCCTTGTTACGCCAGCTCCACTGGCTGCCAGTCTGCTACTGAGCACAATTCAAAGTGCTGGCTTTAGCCTATAAAGCCCTAAACAGTTCCGGCCCAGCCTACCTGTCTGAACATATCTCCCTCTATGAACCATCTCAGAGATTAAGATCATTTGGGGAGGCCCTGTTCTCGGTTCCACCTTCCTCACAAGTGCGATTGATGGGGACAAGAGACAGAGCCTTCTCAGTGGTGGCTCCTTGGCTATGGAACTCCCTCCCCAATGAAATTAGATAAGCAACCTCCCCCCTGGCCTTCAGAAGAAAAGTAAAATCTTGGCTATGAGACCAAGCCTTTGGGCAGTAAGCAGTACAAGGAATGATCAGGATTTATGTGCAATAAATATGATATTTGGAACGACCTGGACTACAATTGTTAGATTGTGTGATTTAATATTTATATTGATATGTTTTAATTCCGTGTTTTATTGTTAAATGGTGTCATATTTTATGATTTAATTGATAATTGTATGTTATGTTATGTTTCTGTATATGAGGCATTAAATTTTGCCATAATTATGTTGGAAACCACTTTGAATCCCCCACTGGGGTGAGAAAAGTGGTATACAAATGAAGTAAATAAAAAATAAATCAGCCAGGCCAGAGGAAATGTAACCTAAGGAACATGCTGACATACTCCCTGCTATCATTTTGAGATATCTTGGAGAATAGGTGAGGTTCCAAAGGATTGCAGAAGGACAAAGATTGTCCCTTTCTTCAAAACAGCAAATAAAGATATAGGAAATGACAGCCTAATTTCAATACCAGGAAAAATACTGATTATACTGAATTATACTGATATTTGTCTATACTGCAATTGTCAAGAATAAATCCACTTAATAAATCTTAATAAATAATTTAATTGATTTGGTAGATGATGAGAACTCCATGGATGTAAAGGTCCCCCATAAACCAGCATCAACTTATACTTGCTATAAGCATAATTACTCTTAGCATATAGCAAGAATCCAAACATACTACAGCTATTGCTGGTGACTGTAGCAGCTCCTTTCCTACCTATATTCAGTAATTTCAAGTTGGTACTGAAGCAGAACTCCAGACCTCTCCCCCAAAACTTCACTGGTAAACATGCACACAAAATGCTCTTGTTGGCCTGGCCTATTATTTGTCCTGTACTCTTGATATCGGAGGTGACCCCCCCTTTCTGGACTCTGTGTAAGATAGTTAAAAACCCAAGGACACCAGATTCTAGCTGCCTGTGCCTCACGTGGGTTCACCTTGTGCAAATTCCAAGGAACCCCACAAAGGCAAGATGGCCTCGCCTGGCCCAGGACAGCTCAGGATCTGTAGTACATTTCTACCTCAAAGGACTCGTCTTCATGAACTTTTCCTAATCCCAGAGCATCAAAGACTCTTTCCAAGAACATATGAACTCTCCCCCAGTACATATACCCACATATGGACTGATATTTCCATCCTCTTCAGAATAAAGGACATTTGCAGGAAAACCCCCAACTTGGACTTTCCCCTTTTTTTTCATGAAATATAAACCTCAGGACTAAGTTTGGACTGCAAGAGCTGCCTAGGTCTCAAAGGTTGCTCTCTGCCTTATTAAAGTATTTACCCAGATCTCTTCTAGAGGGATCCTGCAATATTTCCCCCATGAAATGATGAATGTATCTCTCTGAGTTTATTGCCTATGCAACTTCATGAAATGCCTGGAAACTGTATAAGAGTATTATTATTATTTCCTTTTCCTTCTATCCTTGTATTTTAAATTGTAACTTCTGAATGTTTTTGCCTTTTTTTCCTATGAAATGTAACATGATTCAGACATAGGGGAATCTGGAAAATCCTGCAAACTGCAATGGAAAATTGACTTCCTCCCAGGTAGTTAGTTATTTCAAAGGAGTTTGTGGGACTCTGATTCCTGTGAGTTGAAATCCATTAACTTCACTCCAGGATGTCCCAGCCACTTCATTGTGTAACAGGAAGGGTCATTTCACAAGACCAAATCTGATCTTACTAGGAAGGAAATCCCACAATCTGTCACATTACTAAAACAAAGAAAAAACTGTCAGAAGAACATGCTACTGCCAGCAACCAATTATTTTTCATCACCACACAAAGATAGCCAAACATCACCAGATTTAGGATTTCCACCTTATCAATGAAACTTCATTAACACATCTTAATCTTCAAACCCATGACTCAATATTCCATTCATTCCCCCTCTTTCATCCCATTGGCTTAGACCCACAGCCAATTGAGGCAAGCAGGCAGGAGTTTTGAAAACTGTTCTGTTTTGGGAAAAGTATAAAAACGTATGTATTACATGTATGCTTTGTACTAGCATTGCCGAAGGATCGCGGTTAGTACCTCATTTCCAGCTGGATGAATAAAAAACTCAGTGGCTTTTCTTCAACCTGGTGAGGTCTTTATTGGGAAATTTAGGGGAAAGGGGATTGGTTGGCTTCCTTCCTCACCAGGCCATTTTAGACCCTCTTTGGTGAGTCTAACTGGTCTGCCTTCAAGGCAAGACCCCCAAAATTTCTGTTCGCTACCACTCTGAGCTTCAGGGACCAGGAATAAAGGTCCTTCTCTAACTACATCTCTGACTCGCTTTCTCTTAGCATCTGCCCTACCTTCCTGAGACTATTGCTTATGAAGAAGACCTACACAGAACAATAAAACCATAAGGAGCCCTCAAGCAAGCCTCCCCCAAACGGGCACGAACAATCAGCTTTAACCAAACAGACATACACTTGGCCAAATGCAAATGAACAGTAGACCTTTAATGAGCAAACAAGGAACATCCCACTCAGCTCACACAAATAGCCTTACTCCAAAAGATGCAACACTAACTAAAAACAACAACAACAAAACTCTGTGGCTAAGGAAGTTCAACCCATTCTCATCTTATGTTGTTTCTTCCACTTACATTCACTGGCAAAACACCCTGTTGGCCTCACCTGTTACTGTAGCCAGGCTCCTGTATGCCAAACCCCTAGGACTGGGGCTATAGCTATATAGAGAACTGAGTTTTAATTTTGTCTTTATAATTGTATATTTAACAATATACCATGGTAAACGCATAAACAGGTTTTAAAATATGGGAACTGTATAAAACATTCAGTATTTCATAACTTACAAATAAAACAATTATCATAACTTGGAATGATTCCCTATCTCTTTTTATCAATTATGCATTCATCTCCACATCACATTATTTAATATTCTATAATAAGCACTGCCATAACCACATTTTCTGCAGTTGTATTTATTACCTTTCTTGTGCATTAATTTACCTTTCTGGAATGATCAACATCAAGAGTGAAAACCACATCTGATTATTTAGTTTTAATTAATGGCATCCACCCAATTTCATGCATTTTCAGACCCTGATCTCAGATATTGTTTTTGGATGCAACAACACAAGCAACTAATTGCAATGCAAAAGCTTTATCCAATCACTGGGCCTTGCAGCCTGAACAAAAGCAGCTGTGCCTATAAATGATCATGATATACAAACTTGAAATGGAGACTGTCCTATTTATTATTTCCCCCTGAAATATGATTTTTGCTCTTGATACAGATTGTACTGGAAAGGCCATTTCTTCTTCATTGTATGAAATATCATAATTATCCATATTGTCAGAGCATGGTTATATGTTAGCAAGTTACTATGAGTCACAGAACATAAAGTTTTCTTTTCCAACATCCAACAAGAGGGAAGGAATTCGGCTGTAGCACAAGACACTTTTATTATTATGACATTGCCAATATCATAACAATGGCACTTGATGAGGTAACAATTCATTAAAATGTGCCTGCATCAAAATGAACAGTCCCATGGCATCATAGCAACTTCTAAATATATAGTTCATTAATTTTTTGGACTTTTCATATGCCAAGTAAGACACTAGCACCTCAACATACATTTGGAGATCTTTAAGATGTTCTAAGGAGCTCTTTTCCTGTTACTGTTGCATTATTACTGCCAAACCAGACAACCCTTTTTAAATTCATATAACTAATATGACATATACATATTATTTTTTAAAAAATATATATGAAATTCCTTGAAGTAACAATGTAAGTCATAAATCAAATTATGAGTCAACCAGAATTAATGGGACTTTGCATAAGTGTTGAAATATAAAATGTCCATTGATTTGATGGGTGTACACTGTACAGTGGTTGAAACAAACTATTGGATTTAGGGTTAAGAATGTAAGATTGCATCTTGCTCTAAAGATACATCAAATGTAAGCGTAGTGGCATAATGGATCTGCTCATTGCATTTTCTTAATTAAAATGAACTGTATTTCATTTTTATAGTGGAGTTTGGCTAAGACTACCAGGAACAGAAAAGCTGACAGTGACAGAGAACCTTACACCTCCAAAAGGAGAGGAGGAGGACTGGTCATTAAATTGACAAAGAATCAAGTAAACCTTAATATTCTCTACACCAAGAATATTTGATCCATTAAATTACTAGGTCAAAATATGCATTATAAAAGTGAATAATAGCTACAGAATAATTAGGGAAACATGTACATTTCCCTTAAAAATCATGAGTCTTTGTCCCTATTTCAAATGAACACATTGAAAAGGATTTCTACATAGATCAACTTAACGCATGCAAATCCATTATGTCTATGGTGTGTGCTCCCAATTTCCCACTTCCCTAAAATCTAAAGGGTGGGTAGATAGGGAGAAAGAGATGGCTGACAGTTAGTAATAGATCTATGAAGCATATTTCCATTTTAACAAATGGAGTAATCCGAACATGTTGAGAAAGTTTCTTGAGTCACTACAAAAGTTCTTACCTTTCAAATAAGAATGAGACTGTTTTGCACCACAAAAAAATCTTTTAAGTTACCTAAAAGGTATCTCTGCAAGCTACTGTCTTCTTGCTTTGTAAAGAAAAGTATTTGTATGTGTGCACATGTACACACAACATACATGCTCACATAAACATACAGAGCAAGTACACTACAACAGCCTGATTGAAAAACTAAACAATTCCAGGGTTTCAAATTTGTAAAACTTCTTGGGATGGATAAAATAGTGTCATTTTCTAAATCTGCACAAATCTTGCAAACGTGTGAACTCTCATTGATACTATCAGAAAATATCTCACAATCTTTTAGGTAATAGAAAAATGTGTTGTTGCTGTTGCTAGTTTTAGTAATGAGAACTCTACAAGTGAGGATTTACATCCCTATAGTGTAATATTTTCTTTTTGCCATTTCCCCTCTGCAGAGAGAAGTGCACACGACATCTGTTCCTGCTGAGGAATCCATGATAGATGCAGCCAAAAGAATGTTCGGCATTACTTTTCCTCCTATGGAACAGAGTCATTGTGAATCAGCACTCCAGTATTAAACAGAACTCCCTTTATTGCCCAGAACAGGGTACTGAGTCTTGGAATTGCCTCTAAGAGGATTGTAGTGTACTGTAAAGACCTGCATCTGGCATCAATTTGTATATCTCACATGTATAAGCTTAGGTGTTTAGTTCCTTGCACCATCTCTAAAAGAGGGCCTTTCCAGACATGCTGTTTTCCCAGAAGCCACGGATGTTCCTGGGGGTCTGTCCACACCCACCCCAGAAAGCACACACTTTCTGGGGTGGGTGTCCAGATGTTCTTCCTGGACTGGCCCAGAACATCTGGAGACTCTACCCACTCCCCCAAAGCCCCCAAACCCCCTTAAAAAAGTAAAATAAACTTACCCAACCTCTTAGAAGCAATTCCAAAACCCAGTACCCTGTTCTGAGAAATAAAGAGTGTTCTGTTTAATACTGGACTGCTGTTTTACAATGATTCTGCTTTGTAAGAGGAAAAGTAATGCTGAACATTCTTTTGACTGCATCTATCATGGATTCCTCAGCAGGAACAGATGTTGTGTGCACTTCTCTCTGCAGAGGGGAAATGGCAACAAGAAAATCTTACACTAGGGCTGTAAATCCTCACTTGTACTGTTCTCATTAGTAAAACCAGGTTTTCCTGGTTTGTGGCAAATTAATTTGGGATTATCCAAAACATTGTCTGGACAGCCCCCTTTTTATTGCAGAAGTTTCCACAATAAAGGGGCTGATTAGATCCTTTCAGAATCCTGAATTCTTGACACACATAATTCAATAGTTTCTTTCTATCTTTCAGGACAAAAAAACAAAAACAAAACACTGATTGGTGTTATATACATTGATCTTAAAGATCTATGATTTCAACAATGCAGTCTGTGTTTCCAGAATGCCAGATGTCCTACCATATAATGATGACTGGACAAGGTGACATCTTGTGCAGGATCCATATTGAAGAGTAAAAAACCTTACACTTCTGGGAACTGATGCATGCAACAAATGTGCACTTTTATCATGAGAATTGTTACTTCACGAATAATGTAACTTGAACATGCTAGGCTACTAGGCATTGAAAAACCAGCATTCTCCTGACTGAAAGCCAAATCCTGCCATGCCTCCCCCCCCATGTTCTTCATATAGTGCATTGCACACTGACATGATTAATTTCAAAGCTCCACAAACTGAGCCTTATAGAAATTTTATGAAATATATCTATATTAGTTTTATATGAATGTAATGATCTAAATCTAAAAATGACCTCAGATTTGTTCCACTACATACATTTTTCACAACTTGTTTTGAAGTTTCAATATCGTACGATGTGACTGAATGAAATAAGTATTGAAATTAGTTGTGAAATTTCTGAGAGAACTGTGTGTGGTGTGACATTTTATTGCATTTTTTGCATTTATTGCCCTAAAATACATTAAAAGAGCCACAATATTGGGAAAAGGGTTTTTTAAAATTGCAGGCTTATGTTATGGTATGTAACGTGGTAGATTAATTATCTCAGCACTATCCAAACACAATCTCCAAAATTAAATTAGTGAACCTGATTTTCATGTTCTGAAAAGTGCCTAGCTTCGATAAGGATATTTCTTTGTCACCATCAGATAAGCAAAGGGTGAAGACAGAACTGAAGCTTGAAACTCATATATCAATGTGTTATCCTTTTAACTTTTTGTAATCTTTTTGGTAAATTATCCTTAGGGTTACAATGAGTTTAGTAAATTAATTGACATTTCTGTTCATTGTCATCTTTTTATTTTTATTTTATATTATTATCAAAACAACACTTTGAAAAAAAATCTCAAAGTACTCTTCTTAGGACTTAAAACAAATATACTGAATTGGAAGGTGGAAGAAGGTTTTGTTACAGGATCCAAGGCTTACTTTCCCTGTGAGCAGGACACCCTATCAGAAAGATACTAATTTGGTGGTTAAGAATATGACTCTATCCTTAAGTCAAGAATGGACAAATGTTGGAAGCTAGATGATCATTAGCCCATCAGAAGACTTTTGTGGTCACTTTCCCTCCATTGTATAACCCATTTCAAACCCTTTCGCCTCCTCAAAAACCTCTAAATAATTCTAGGGCATTTTCTCCACATTTTGGGGACTTCCAAACCATTTTAAACCTAGGAAAGGCCTTTATTGAAAACATCAGGGTGGGACACAAAAGGCATTTGGGGCAAAAATCATTCCATGGTCAGTCAGATGTACCTCATGGATATCAATATGCCTTCCTCTGTTGGGATATAAGTGTAATTAAAATGTGAATAATGGAAACATTACCTCTAAGGAACACAGGGAATGTTTCCTGCAGTTTCAAAATACAGATGTAATTGTTCACCATAGTGCACCTTTCAATTATAGAAATTGAGTATGAGAAATATAGTCTCCGATATCTTCCCTTTTTAAAAAAGTTTTTTTATTGCAGATAAAAAGGACAAACATCATGTATTCAAACATACTTCCACGATCATAATCAGACAACACATATCACAAAGAGGACAATAGAAACTCAAGAATATCTTCCGTGTGCAACCACTTCACCTTCCAAGTAGTTAAGATAGCGTGGGGCAGAACAGAGTAGATTTCCGCCCTGAACCTACCCCTGCCCCCACTACATTCTCTTAAATTGTGATGAACAAAAGTATAGTGGCATTCAAAAAAGTTTTCTATATATGTCAATATTATTTTTGTATGCACACATATGCAGAAACATCTTAGGTATACATATAATCAGGAGTTCTAAAAATGTTTTACATGTTATTTCTAACTTCTTATTAAGGTCCCTTTCTTATGGGTTAGAAGTATTGCTTCTCAGAACCATGACAATAAATGATAAAACCTTTATATCTTTCTGGGGTCCTAAGAGAAATCTTTCATTTTGTCATGACTCTTGTTAGTATTCACAGCAAATTCTGTAAAATTGTATTGGCTTTAGTAAATCTGCAGTGATTAACCTGCAGCTTTCTAGGGGCAATTGATATACAGGATTGTCTTTATGTTTCTGCAACATTGGTTGAAACTTTAAAAATATTTTCTAGTTTCTCCTTGGATAGAAACTTGTGTGGTTAGTTAATTTCTGTTCTTAATTTTAAAATGAATTAGGATTTGAAATATAGAGTTTTTTTTAAAGCTTATAGAACAGTATTTTTGTACACTTAAGACTGAGTGCACAATGCCATTTCCTTCCATTTCTAATGGATAGGAGGCACATTTTCAATCACACCACAAATTAATTCAATACAATTGGCTGCTTTTCTTCCCATGGAAAAGACTGGATATTCAGAGAAATGTCACATTTTGGGTACTTGCTTCCCAGCCCCTTTGACAGTTCCCAACCTCCTTACAATTCAATGCTCAAATCAAGGCACCCCTAATAACAATTTTTAAAGCAAGGTCACACATGTTTTGCTTCAACTAAATTTGGTTAGGATCAGAATGTGTGGATCTCATGAAATCTGCTCACTCTTTCTTCTCCTTAAATCTAGTACTATTTCAGTATAGTGAATTACAAAATGAGTTATTTTCTGTGCTATCTAACAATAAGAATACAGGAATTAATAGAAGATTAAATACAGTTGTAATATACAGTACTTGAATAAAACAATGAAACATAGGTTTAAATCAAGGTACCAGCAGTGGCGATTGTTGGCTCCCATCTATTGCCAAATTTGTTTGTAATATGGTAAATAAATAGCATTACATAATAAAGAAATGGTATTGTTTTCATTGGTGCCGAATGGTATGTGTTTATTTCTATTTCAGTGTGACAGGAAATCCCATGTTTGCCTGAACTTCACAGGAACCATCTTTTATAACTCCTTTAAATATTAAACTAAAGTCTGGGATGAATTCACTGCCCTGCTGGTATGGAAGTGGCCACTTGAAACTCAGCATCATTAATCATTATATAATAATGCGACACCATTAGTAACATATACACAAGCTGTACTAATCTATAAAATACTATGTACCCAATATTACAATCTAGATCAGTGGTTCTCAACCTGTGGGTCCCCAAGTGTTTTGGTTTACAAATCCTAGAAATCTCAGCCAGTTTACCAGCTGTTTGAATTTCTGGGCATTGAAGGCCAAAACATCTGATCTATAAGATAATGTCTTAAAATGCATGCATTATTTCCACAAAACTTTAAAAATTCCAAATGCTTTTTGACCATGTGATATTCAGTATCATTGTTGTGGATTTAACAATGTAATCTACCTATAAAATATCTGGACAATCTACCTAGGTCACACATTCCTTTGTTTTCTAGGTCTAAATAGACCTATTTGGGGCTTGAGTATAGCTGCCCCCCCAACCCCCCCCCAAAAAAACAATTGCCAAAGATCTGTACTCCATCTTTGCCCCTTCAGTCCAGTTTGTTTGATTCAGCTTAGTACTTTACTCATTTGTCTTCCTTGATAAATTACAATGAAGAAAACATTTTTTAAAAGGCAGCTCAAAACCCAGCAGTTTCTAGACGTGACCAAGGACTGAGGCAGATATCAGGCACCCAAAGTGAAAGCAAAGCTACCTGAATATTGTTATCCTAAGTCATTGCTGATGTACACATGAGATAGCGTATCCAGGAAAGGATGTTATAACAGTGTGATGTCTGCTTGATGGCCAATTTTAATTTGAATTGAATAGTTACACTAGGAAAGAATACCTGAAACCCTTGTCCATCATACTTGTTTTCATTCTCTTAATTGGCTTCTGATGCTGCTGCTAACAATACAAGGAAGGAGGATATTTCCAGAAGCTTGAACAGTTTCCCCTCGCTTCCATGCTTTTATGCTCCAGTTGAAATCATAACTTTCCACACCTGCTTTAAATCTTGGGAAATCCAATCATTGATCTCATCCGGCCTCTGTATTTGGGGAAAATATGTAGTCTATTTCAGGTATAATTTAAAAAAACATATTATTTGTTTTCCTACTACCCTGCTGGCTTTAGGTACTTACATTTTATCTTGAATTATTCTAAAAGAAAAGAAAGGCTTTCTTTTCTGTTGCATTTCTTTGAAATCATGATAACATTGGCAATGATTTTGTTCTCCAGATTTCAGTGTGCTAGAATCACAGATTAAAAAATGGAATTTATTTTTAAAAAATAAGGAGAGAACTTTGATAATTGGGAGGGTCCCATCCACATCTAAACATATATATTTGTGATGTTGTTGGAGACAATGGCTGCCAAATGTCAGTCATAAATTTCCAAGGTTTCAGTTAAAGTCTAGGGCCCCTTATACACTGCCATATAATCCAGATTATGAAAGCAGATAATCCACATTAGCTTCCAAACACTGAGTCATTGCCGACTCACTTCCTGATTCGGAACAAAGATGGCAATAGTGACTTTGGAAGGGCAAGGATACTGCCAGTTTCAGGAAAAAAGTTCAAAATCGATTTAAAAAGGAATTTAATCCGAATTTAATCTGACTTACGAAGATTTGAACTGGACCTAACCATGGTACTGTGGATTATATTTGAGACGGAGAAACTAACAAAACCATCTGTAAATATTCCTTGCCTAAGAAAACCATATGAAATTGAAGGAACCACTGTAAATCAACACATATTTGAAGGGACATGTGCATGTCTGCTGATCTCTCCATGTAACATTTTATACTTTACTTTTGAATTTCTTGGTCTTCAGTAACTCTCTTCTTCCTCTTTCATATAACTCAGGTTGAAAGGAGGGGTGGCTAAACAACATTTAACCAAAATGCAGGAGGAATCGGGTTAAAGGCTGGAAAACACGTGTTTAAAAGTTGCCCTTTAAACCAGGTTCTTCCTGAGAAACATGCATTTTTCCATGTCTGTATCCCTGCAGACGTGGAAAATGTGTTTTCCTTCCCTCCCTCCTGTCTGGATTCCCTCCTGCCCCCTGCTTTTCCTCTAAACTTACTGAAGGAAGGCTTCCATGCAGGTTAGCAGCAATTGCCTCTCTTCCTCCTCCCTGAGAGATCCAACAGGTGGCCTTAGAGGAGAAATTTCTCTCCCTTACCCAAAGCCCTCCTTTCTCTCTTACAAAGAAGAGGGAGGTCTTGTCGGAATGGAGTATTCTCCCAGTAAGCACAGAGGGAAATGGAAGACAGGGAGGGGGAAGCTGGCAGTAGGATCAGCAGGGGTATCTGGGCACCATGTCCCTGAAATATCCCAGGGTTTAGGCCAGTTGTGTGGCCTCCATCCCAAGAGGAAGTGGGATTTAATATTCCAATTTCTTTGGCATTTTTTTGTCTGTCTGGAAGGGCCTTGGTGAGGGGTGGGGGAGCAAGCAAGGTGCAATTCAGGCAGTACCAGCTTCATTGACAAGCACATATAAACTTGAGATGAGTTGAGCAGAGAACAAGCCATCAGGGAAAGTGTTAAAAGCACTTTGAGTAGTAAATGTTATGTGGCAGCAAAAGTATGTTTATGACTTTGCATCCTGAGTTTTCTAGCTGTTGCCTTCAACAATGAGAGTGACTCACAGGATCCTCTACATGTGCTGATCCTTTAGGTTGCTTCATTCAGGTATGGGGAAGATTCTTGGAAGCCCAGACAGCTTCCATATAGAGAACAATGCAGGTCATAACCCACTTTACCTCAAGTAGCAAAAATGACTTAGAATTGCACTGTTTGATCTAATCATGAGATGTTGGTTCAGCTTTGCTAAGAGGTATCACCCTTACTTTAAATCCACAAGAAGAATATATTTTAATATGTGTGGATAGTCAAGGTGAGAGTCTGGAAGCTTCTGTAATTTGTGCTTATGTGTTGGAAAAGAAGAAGACACGGAAAAGTATCTAGAAGATTTATCTTAATGTTAGCCTAGTCTAAACAACTTGGCATCTCGGTTAGAATAAAGTGTGTTAACATCACTATGACTTCAGTTAAAGTTTAGAAAGGCAGGCTTTGAAAGATACATTCTTATCAATAAGTAAGAAAAATAATAAATTTCTCCATGTATTTGTCCTTTACTAAAAATAGTAAATAGTCCAGGATTGGAAGACCAATAAATCAATTTTAAAAACAAGGTAGAAAAAGAAAAAGTTTTCCTTCCCTCCCTCCTGTCTGGGTTCCCTCCTGCCCCCTGCTTTCCCTCTAAACTTACTGAAGGAAGGCTTCCATGCAGGTTGGCAGCAATTGCCTCTCTTCCTCCTCCCTGAGAGATCCAACAGGTGGCCAAAATTATATTTTGGTAGAAGGAGGCTCCCCTGAATGTTTGGAAACTGTAGCTTCAAAAAAAATTCCACTCAAATGGAGGTGACTTTTCCCCATTCACTCTTCCCCTTGAAATATACGACATGTTTTGTCCTTTTCCACAATTTTGTATTAGGTAATCTAACATTTTAATATTGATGTTACTCCTCTTGAAACATTTAGTTCTCCATTTCACTTGGCTACTTCAACCTTGCATTGAATTTTGTTTCTAAAAAGACAGTGAAAGGTCTCTCTCTCTCTCTCTCACTCTCTCTCTCTCTCTCTCTCTCTCTCTCTCTCTCTCTGTAGAAGGGGGCACTGAGAGAGAGAAAGCTAAAACTACAGATTTGATCTTGCCCTAAATAATTTTTGGGACTAAATTCAGAGATACAGAGAACGCTAGTTAACCCAGTTTGAAAAGGGATCCCCCCACACAGTCTAATAGTACAAAATATATTTAAATGGACATTTAAAAGATGGAACACAATCTCACACTTTCTCTTTTGCATAATGGCCTTAAAGAAAAAGAAATATCAATGACATGAATAGAATAATTATTTGAAAAGGCTTCATAAATATACTCAAGGCAGAAGTGCTACATGAGTACTGCATAGTGGATATAATAATTTTTAAGAGGCTGTTTAAAAATTATTCCCTATAATGATAGTTCTATTCATTTTCCCCTTATCTGGATCATAGCAGTATATCTTTCCAAAGTCTATTTTTCTCCACAGTGATATTTTATAACTGGTATTTTTCAATTGCTCTTTCCTTTCTCTTGGCTCCCTCTCAATTTTGAAACAGGCAATTCTAGAATTCTGGCTTGCATAGCCTATTGTAATATATGAATCTTCTATCACTGACCCTGAAGTGCATTCATGTAGTACAGATATATGGCTGAAAATATGTTAACCTTTGGGTGCCTGGCTGGGCGCTTTGAACTCCAGCCCCCTATGTGGAAAGGGAAGACAAGATAGAAAAGCACAAGCAGTCAGATGGTTAATGACTCCAAGACAGTTATTCATGTTGCTCTAATTTTGAGCAAAAGTACATTGGCTTCCTGTGAAGCAGGGGATTGATTTTCAAACCTAGTATTTGCAGACCAAGCATTATATGGCTCTGGTCCAGGCTTTTAAAAAAGACTTTTTTTTGGTCCCACACAATCTCTTTGTTCTTCTGAAAATCATCAACAGCCACAGCCTCCTATGGTTCATGGACTGCTGTCTCTTTTATGTTCATGCTTCTTTCTTGTTTTTTAATGGACCAATTTACCCTTTAATTTTATACCATGTAATTCATTAGGCTGCTTTAGACACATATAAGGATAACTATTATAGGCCTAATACTCCCTATTTAGCTTAAATGTGCATAGGTTTTTATCTGTCTCAGATATATTGTAATGCATCAATAATTATCTCGCATCATTCAAAATGTTAAGTCTCTAGCTTATAAGATATTGTAATGTGACAATGTCTCCATTTTCTACAAATCCATCTCCTTGGGATTTCTTGGGTTCTGTGAGTCCAATTATAAGTGTGTACCACATACACAGTCACAATGATGTAAACATTTTGCAGATATAATTCCTTAAAAACTCATAATCATAATATAGCAGATGCAAAATTGAACCTATATCTAATATGTTTAATTTGTGATTTTAGCTGTGTTTTTATCAACTCATGTAAGCTGCCCCGAGCCACTGGGAGTGGCGGCAGATAGAAATTTGAATAAATCAATCAATCAATCAATAATATCCTGAATGCTATGAAGGTATTGTTTTCAGGATTGTCCCACATATGCTACTCCTTAGTTTTACAACCTTGAATGGAAATCTTAAAGCCTTAACTAAAAATAAAAAATAGGTGCATATGCATAGTATAAATGTTACTAGAAGGAATCTGTTCTCTGGATCAAACCAATAATGATTCTGTGAATAATGTACTGTACTAGCTACTATCACAAATTCAGAGTAAACATTTTCCTTCTTCCTTAAAATTGCAATTGAACAATGTATTCAGTGTGTTTCCAAGCTGTTGCTTCCTGAAAGCTGTTGCTTCCTATACAAGCAAGAAGCTAATTCACATGTGTTTAGGTGGAAGCTCAAATAGTTCAAAAGCTATTTTAACATCGGAAGGTGACTGCTTTCTAGAAATGGTAAATATTGGATTTTCTTCCAATGGACAGGAATAATAAAATGGAGGGGTTATTTTGCCTGTAGCTTCGAGAAGTTCTGGACCCCCCACCCCCCAAATACAAGTGGTATAACTTGCCCTGAAAAATGTGTAGTTTTTCAGAAGTTATGCATCTTCACTGTTAAGCTTTGTGCAAGGAAAATAATCTGCACAACATTCACAAAAATTACTGTTTCTATGCAGCTGCCTGCATATTTTGTGCAATATTTGTATTGTTTTGATAGAAAAGCTATGGTGTACAACAAAAATGTTTTGCAGAATCCAGTAACCTTGCACAAAAAGACACATAATTTGCTATTCAACATTGCTCTTTTCTATGCACAAAAAACACTTGCACAATAAAATGTGCAGAAAACAGCAATGTTGCACAACAAAGCCACAAGTGACAGTAGCTTCCATTAGTCTATGTTTCTTTTCTTGGGTACAACTTTGGTTGTACAACGTTCAAACCAGTAAAAGCTGCAACCATTGTGTTGAACCTTTCACTGTGGTGTTTGTATAACAATATAATGTGCAATTCAGTTTGCATTTTGTACTCTTTCCCCAAATATATAGCAAAAAGGCTTTGTTCCCCCTGAAATAGCCACACAATTTCCTGTGCATGTTAAAAACACTGTTCTTATAGGTTTTTACTAGAAAATTGCAGTTTCCCCAAAAGTTGTATAGTTCCCAAAAAGTGGGGTTTATTTCTTTACATGCCATTTTTCTTTCTGCACATATTTCTTGAAAATTTGGGAATTCCAAATTCAACCTCAATGACAAGTTTCCATTCCATCACTTCTACCACTTATCTACTAAGACAAATATGAAGAGGAAAAATACAGCAAGAAAGAGATGCAGGAAGTGATGTATTTTTCAGTTTCTTGAGGTTAGCAGAATTCACTCTCAAGGCAATATGATGATTGTTTATGGAGTTTGACCACCTTTATTCACAGGACACCTATGTTGTTAGTTGTCTGTTTTGTTTTACAAGGATATAAATTTAAGAGTTTTTAATGTACACTTGCTTTGCTTATATAGGCAGTCACCAAGGTAGGTTGTGTAGATTCGTTCTTAAATTGAATTTGTAAGTCAGAACAGGTTAACTTTAAAGTGTAACTCCAGGCACACACACACACACACACACACACACCCTGTACATACATATACACTAACTGGGATTTTTTTTGTTTATGAATCGTCCCAATAAGAAAATGCAAAAGGTTGTAGATGAACTTCAACTCACATTGGGCCAGGTTAACCCTCTCAAACTCCATCAGTACGTAAATTTGGTCATGTTGAACATGTGTGGCAAGATTGCTCCACATGTGTCCACAGTGGGGTTCATTGTGCTTTCAGTCTGCAGGATGAACTACAACTCCCACCATGGTGGGTCAGTCTCCTCAAACCCCTCCAGTATGTTCTGTTGGTCCTGGTGGTTTTGTGTTCCAGTTTGACCCAGATTCATCATTGGTGGGGGGAGGTGTCACAGTTTATCTGGATGGAGATTCAAATCAATCTCATTCCCTCCCAAACCCCACCAGCATTCAGATTTGAGCATATTAGGTATGCATGCCAACTTTGGTCCAGATCCATTCTTGTTTGGGTTCACCATATACTCTTGATGTATGTGAAATATAAGTCCTGTAAATCAAGGTGGATTCACCCAAACCTCTCCAGTATTCATCCTTGGTAATGGAGAGTTCTCTGTGCCAAATTTGGTCCAGGTCCATTGCCGGTGGGGTCACAGTGTTCTGAACTACAACTTCCATCATGTTGAGTCACTCCCCCAAAGCCCTCCAGTATGTTCAGTTGCTGGACAATCTGCTATTTGCTATGTGCCATAGAAAATAATAGGAAAGGGATATGGGAAAGGCAGTGGGTGGGATCATGAAAATTCCAAACTAATGGAGAGAGTAAGACATACTGAGATGTCTGTGGTGGAGGAAAAATATAAAGTCTATGATCAAATTGTACCCGTATGAAAGCATTCACTTGGGTGGAGGGCAGTATTGTGATTGTGGAGGACATAGGCAGGGGTTGGTTGCACTTGTACATGTTCACAGCGTTCTCTATAACCTGTAATGACATTAGAGGGAGGGTCTTTGGTGGTTCCTGATTGGTGGGGGTCATAATTGTTTGTGGAATAGAATAGAATATAGCTTTGGTTAGCAAAGGGAAGGGTTAACACCCCTGTGGGGGTTTGTTTTGCTGTCTGTGGCCCTGTTCAGAAGATCACACTTCTCTTTCTGTCTCTATGATAATCAGATTTTGAAAAATTTGGCTTGTTGTGGAAACATGGATTGGTAATAAACTTCAACTGAGACACTATTTCCGAATGATAATTCTTCAGAGAGTTCTGAATTCTTCAGAACAGTAAAACAATGTAGGACATAAATTGTAGGGCTGGGGCTGGGAGTAAAGTGCTGAGGATCCTGCCAAAAGATAAGGACTAGGCAGACCTGATCAGTAGCTAACCCATTATTTAAGTGTCCAGGTCTTCTTGGAAGGTGGACAAGGTGGGTTAATCTTATCTCCCTGGGGAGAGTTCCAGAGCCAGGTAGCCTCCACCGAAAAGGTCCTCTCTCTTATCCCCACTACCTGTGCTTGCAATGGAGGTGGGAGTGAGACAAGATCATCTCCAGCAGATCTTAGTGCTCGTGCTGGTCCATAGAGGGAGATAGTGTCACAAAGATAAGCAGGACCCAAACCTCTCAACCTCTGAGGATGCTTGCCATAGATGCAAGTGAAACATCAGGAGAGAATGCCTCTAGAACATGGCCAACGGAGGAGCCAATGTTCACATCATACAAAAAACACAATGACTTTACCAGTGGCTGGATCTGCAAGATTAGTAGAAATATACTGTGGCTGAGGAGGGAGGGAGAGGGAGGAAGGGAGGGAGAGAGAAAAATGCAATCTATACCAATGTAATGTACTATAATTTCTTTAATATTTGTTTTTTTAAAAACAATCTTTATTGAGTTTTAAAGAATCGAATATAAAAAATACGGTGTACAGAGTACATAGTAAGAGTGAAAAGACGGAAACAAAGCATCAAGTGGGACACCTGGTGGTTCAGTTTGACCACCTTGGGTGTGTGAAAGGAGAAGATAAAACAGAAACAGGTGTGCTCGAAATATGAAAAACAGAGATTGGAGATCTGACAAAGTTTGGATCGAATTAACATTTGATTGTAAGTGATTAACAAATAAGTGGGTTCCTTTTCCACTTCTCTGGTTACCCGACCTATCCTTCACCGACCTATAATTGAAAAAGACATTTTTACATTCTTAATTGATTTGCTGTTTTCTTATCTTCCCTTAACCCTATAATTAAATTACATATCTAAGTCCACATTACATTCCCTTCTACAGTATTCTTGGAGAAGGGACCAGTTCCATTTAGCATTATACTTCGGATTTGCATTTCTTTCCCTCATTGCCTCTGTTAGTTTCTCCATTATGCTAATCTCCAGAAGCTTTTTTCTCCATTCCTCCTTCGAGGGGGTGGTTTCCGATCTCCAATGGGTGGCGAGTAGTGTCCTAGCCGCTGTCGTGGCCAGCAGGAATATTCTTTTTTCACTTATGTCAAAATCATTGTCCATGATCCCTAGGAGGAATTTGTCTGGTTCCTTCTTTATTTTTTTCCCCAGAAGTTTTTCCACTTCCCTGTGCACCATGCTCCAATATTTCCTTGCCCGGGGGCAAAGCCAAAACATATGAAAGAATGTTCCATTTCGACCATTACATATCCAGCAATTTGGTTTTGTTTTTTTGTAAATTTTTGCCAATTTAACCAGGGTCAGATACCATCTGTATATTGTCTTGATCCAGTTCTCTCTATATTTATAACATAATGAGATGTTTGCGTTTCTCTTCCAGATCGTTTTCCAGGTGTCCGGATTTATTTTATAGCCTATATTCCTGGACCATTCTTTCATATGGGCTCCAATTCCATCCTTTTCCTTTTTAAGTAACATTTTGTATATTTTTGACATTTGCTTGGTCTCTTCTCCTAGTATGATTTCCTCTAATTCGCTACTCTTATTTGCCCATCCCCTTTTCCCATCCTCCTTCATTCTTTCTCTTATTTGGAAGTATGGGAACCATCCCATCTCGTATCCCTCTTCCCGGAGTTGAGTTCTGGTCTTCACGATCCACTCCTTTCCATTCTTGGATAAGAGGTCTTTATATCTTATCCATTTACCATTATCTAGATGTCTGATTTGAAAGGCTTCATTTGGTGAAATCCATAGGGGGATCTTTTCACTTCTAAGGCCCTTATGTTTTTCCCAAACTTTCATCAGAGATTTTCTGATGAAATGATCGTTAACATTTCTATCCATTTTTGCCCTTTCGTAATTTAGGTAGCCGTGAAGACCAAATTTCAATTCGTAGCCCTCTAGAGTTAGAATCCTCTCCCCTTCCAATGTGCACCAATCCCTCAACCACGATAGACAACTTGCCTCGAAATATAACCTCAGGTTTGGTACTCCCAGACCTCCCTCCTCCTTCGAGGCTTGCATTACTTTTAGGCAGACCCTAGGTTTTTCCCCGGCCCAGATGATTCTGGACAGGTCTTTGTTCCACAGGTTGAAGTAGGAGATTTTTGGCACCACCGGGATTGTTGTAAATAGAAACACCATCCTCAGGAGCACATTCATTTTTAAGGTGGCTATTCTCCCCAGGAGGGATAGATTGAGCCTGGACCACCGCTTCAAATCTTTTTGGATTTCTTCCCATTTTGTCATATAGTTGTTTTTGAATATCTGTGAATTCTTCGGGGTTAGCGTCACTCCCAGGTATTTGACTTTATTGGTAATTTCCATCTCTGTCATTCCCTGTAGTTCTTGTTTGTTTTTTTCCGTCATATTTTTGACTGTGTTTATCTGTGTTTTGTTTTTATTTATGAAAAAGCCAGCTATTCTCCCAAACTCCTCGATTTTTTCAATCCACTGCCGGATGGATCGCCTGGGGTCCTCAACTATCAAGGCTAGATCATCTGCAAATGCCAGACACTTTATTTTTTCTTTCTTAATTTTTATTCCTTTTAATTCGTCATCTTTTCTGATGTCTTCTAGCAGGATTTCCAGGGTTAGTATTAATAGTAGGGGGGAGAGCGGGCATCCTTGCCGAACCCCTTTCTGTATTTCTACTCTTCCTGTTCTCCCTTGGTTTATGATAAAGTTGGCATATTGGTCTCTATAGATAGCCCGAAACACGTTTATCACGTGGAAGCCGATGTCTAACTCTTTAAGGAGTGCCTCAGCAAACTCCCAATTTGTTCTATCAAATGCCTTTTCGGCGTCCACAAATACGAAGGCCACCTCCCTATCTATATTTTTGTCGTAGTACTCGACAGCGTCTATTATGGTTCTCATATTTGTTTTTAAGTACCTATTCGGTAAGAATCCATTTTGATCTTCCTTTATCCAATTTCCCAAAAAAAATTTCATTCTGTCTGCCAGGATACTTGTAAATAGTTTGTAATCGGTATTCAATAGGGAGATTGGCCTATAATTCGTGGGGCTTTCCAGGTTTTTGCCTGGTTTGCCTATAAGTGTAACATTGGACTCCTTCCATGATTCCGGCGCTTCGCCGCTCTCCATTATGCCATTAAACATATCTTCCAGTATTTCTACTACTTCCTCCTGAAATTCCCTGTAGTATTCCCCTATAAAACCGTCTGGGCCTGCTGCTTTCCCTAACTTGATTTTTTGATAGCTTTTCTTATTTCGTCTTTCGTTATCTTTTGATTGAGGCCTTCCCTCTCCTCCTCTGTGATTCTGTCGATGCATCTTTTCCCTAGATATTTATATATTTCTGTTTTGTCTACGTCGTCCTTTCTATATAATTTAGAATAAAATTGCTCGAAGGCCTTTCTGATTTCCTTATCTGTCGTATATTCTATATTATCTATCTTCAGTTTTGTTATGTGGTTCCTTTTCCTTTTTTCTTTCAGTTGCCACGCTAATAACTTCCCTGGTTTATTTGCCGATTCAAATTTCTTTTGGTTCAGATATTTTAGACTCTTTTCTATATTTTCCAACTCATATACCTCTAACTGTTTCTGAAGGTAGTTTAGTTCCTTTTTTATTTCTCTCTTTTTTGGGTACCTTTTTAACTCTTTCTCTCTTTCTTCTATCTTTTCTTGGACCTCCTTTATTTTGGCCTGTCTATTCCTTTTCCATCTTGCCTGTTGTTTAAGGAATACCCCTCTCATGAAGGCCTTCCCCGTGTCCCATATAAGATTGAGGTTGTTATTATCCCGGCAATTAATCGCAAAGAATTCCTTGAGTAGCTTTTTGCTCTCCTCTAAGTTCTTTGGATCTTTTATTACTCTTAATGGTAATTTCCAATGGAATTCCCTTCTGGGACTTCCCAGTTCTAAATCCACCCGGCAGTGGTCCGAAACTTCCCTAGCCCTAATCTTAATTGTATTTACTTGGGAGAGCAGCATGCTTGATGCCAATATTAGGTCAATCCTTGACCATGAGTTATGTCGGTCAGAGAAAAAGGTAAAGTCTTTCTCCTGGGAGTGAGTTTCCCTCCACATATCTTTTAGGTCAAATTCTTGCAACATTTCAAAATAGCTCTTTGGGAGTTTCCCTCCCTGTTTTTTCTTATTTGGTTCAGGCTTTCTATCCACTCTCGGGTCTGCCACTCCATTGAAGTCTCCCATTAGGATGATGTTTTCAAAACAGAGCTGGTATTTGGCGATTGTGTTTGACAGTTCCTTAAAAAAGTTTGTTTTGCTTTCATTGGGTGCATAAATATTACAAATCAATATCTTTTCTCCCTCCCTTTGTATTCCCACACCCACATATCTTCCCTCTCTGTCTTCGAATAACGGAATAGGTTTGAGGCTTGGATCTACGTATATAACCACCCCTCTTTTCTTTTTCCCTGCTGATGCTATAAAGGCCTCTCCTATGTCGCTTCTCTTTAGGTATTTAATGTCTGTTTTCTTTATATGGGTCTCCTGGAGGCCCACAATACCAGCTCTGTCTTTTTTTAGTTTGTTAAATACCCTCTTCCTCTTCCGTGGATCATTTAACCCATTCACGTTCCATGTAGTGCACCTCAACTGCATTTAGTCTGAGTCCGGGGCTAGGTCTTCTTCTTCTCCTTCTTCTTGTTCTTGTTGGTTTAAAAGTCCTTCCTCATCATCTTCTCCTTCTGAGCCACTGTTCTCGTGGTTTGTCTTATTTGTAGCTCCCTCTTTCTCCATTTCCGGTTTTGGGGGTGTTTTCCGGTTTCCCTTCGGTGAGTTTGCTTTCTCCAGGTTTTCGCCGTAGGTCTTCATGAAGTCTTCCGCTTTTTCCACCGAAGTTAGCCAGTGCTGCCTATCTTTATAGGTAACCATGACCCCTTCTAGTTTTTGCCATCGGAATTTGATGTTTCTTCTCTTTAGTAGATCAGTCAAAAAGAAATAATTCTTTCTTTTGTCGAGAACGGCTCTGGGGAGTTCCTTGAGAATCGTAAATTTGTTGCCTTTGTATGTCCCCTGCCTGTTTGCTTGCCATTTCAGTACTTGATCTCTAATACATTTTTTAGTATAGTGGACAATGATGTCTCTGGGGGTTTTGTTTCTTTTGGCGTACGCCGAGTTAACCCTATACACTCTGTCCACCTTGTCCAAGATATAGGGTTCCGGTATATCAAGTATTTTGGCCGTGATAGCTACTATTATTTCTTTTGTCTTCTGATCTTCCTCCTCTTCCAGGCCGCGAAAGCGAAGTTGAAACTCAGATTGCGCAAAGTCAGACCTGAGTTGTTTATCTTCCAGGGTAGCATTTCTTAGTTCAATGTCTTTTATCTTCTCTAGGTTTTTCTTTTGTTGGTTTTTCAGGGATTGGATTTCTTTTTTTAATTCTAAGATTTCCTCTTTCATTTCTGACATTTTATTGTTCAGTCCTTTCATGTCTTTTTTCACCTCTTTGAAATCTGCCTTCATCTCTCCCTTCAATTCCTTTATATTGTCGTTCATTTCTTTTCTATCTTCGTCTCCTCCTTGAATCATTCTTCTGATTTCTTGCATTTCCCTGAACAAGTCTCTCATGCTCAGGTCGGATCCTGCGCTTGAGCCTCTTCTGGATGGGTCTCCTTTTTTTCCCATCTTTTCCATCTTTGCCCTCGTGGACATTAAGGTGAGGTCTTCTTTGTCCTTCTTTTTTCCTTTTTGGAACATCCGAGAGGGCAGATTTTCCTCTTCCCCTTCGTCTCCTTTAGGTGGTGTTCTCTCTATATCACAGCGCTGATTCAGTGGGTCAAGGAGGGTCCTCTGGTCAGGGGGTCCGGAAGGTCTATTAATTTCCCTGGGAGGATGGCCCTGGGGATTGGCCGCCGCTCTGTGTGAATGTCTTGCTTCTCAGTTGCTTCTGAGTTCTATTGATAAACCTGTTTGCCACTGGGAGGCTCTTGGGAGGCTCTTGGGGGGGGGTGCCTGGTATGCAAGGGTTTCTGGGCAGGAGATTCCGGAGGGGGTTCTAGAGGGATACGCGGTTTGCTTGCGGAGAGGGGGGGGGTGTTGGCTTATTTTTATTTTTTTCCCCTTCTGGTATCGCTTTAGTTAGGATTGTGGGAGGGAGGGGGGCGTTTTTTCTTAAAATATTTCTTTCCCGGAGATATGTTTGTTTCTTACCTGCCCTCTTCCCTTTTGTTGCTTTGATACTTCGTCGGACTGACTCTTGTTTGGTTTGTTTTCCACTCCCTGGGGGTTTTTCCTCTTAATATCTTGCTTGTGGGTTGCTGGGCCTTTCGTCTTGCCTCTCTAGGGCTTCCGGGGGTGTAGTCTCGCTGGTTTGGGTGCCCTCTTGCCTCCTCTTGTTGTTTCTATTCCCTTCTTGGTTTCCGGCCCCCTCCTCTTCCTCTGCGTCACTTCCTCTTTCTGCACGCTGCTGCCCTCCGCGTCAGTGACCTTCTCCCCCGCAAACCGCCATTACGGTGAGTCGTCTCTTCGTTCTTTCCCCTCTGCACTGCCCTTTCTTCCCCTCCTCCACTTCGGGCTTTCCTCCTTTTGGCCTCTCTTTTTTCCTTTTCACGGTCTTGCTGTCCCCCTCGCCCCTCCCTTTTTTGTATGTGTGTGTTTTGCCGCTTCCTCTCTGTCTCTCTGCCTCTCTGCCTCTCTGCCTCTTCTCTGCTTGAGAGTGGGATTAGGGTTGTCCTTTCCTTGTTGTTTTTACCTTACTCAGGTCTATTCCTCTTTCTTCTTACTTCTTGCTTCTCTCTTGTCGGTGGTCGGGAGTTTCCTTCTGGATTTCTGATCTCTTTGTCCTCTCCTGTGCTTAAAAGCAGTTGGGGCGGGAGGTTGTGACCAAGGTTCTTGGTCGCACCTGTTGGCTGTTCCGATTGCCCTTCTTCAGCCTCCCCCGGACTCGTCAGGCCCCTTGGGGGGACCCAAACCTGTCCGAGAGGGCACTATCCTGGGCACGGGGCTGCGCTCTTTCGATCTCGAGCGCCTGCGGGGAGGTTTTCTCCCTCCAACAGCCCTTTTTCCGCGTCACTCCGAGGAGCTCCCTCTGAGTGCGTCCCTCTCCGCCATTAATCCAACCGGAAGTCAATTTCTTTAATATTTGTTGAATAAAAATTAAATTTTTTTTAAAAAAACATGGCCATATAGCCCGAAAAAACCTACAACAACACAGGACCCAAACAGTTTAGGACTTTATAGGTAATAACCTGTACTTTGAATTGGACCTGGACATGTATAGGCACCCAGTGGAGCTGCTTCAGTAGAGGCGTAGTCAGCTCCCTGTATCTAGCTCCAGTTAGCCACCTGGCTTCCGACCTTTGAACAAGTTGCAGTTTCTGGGCCATCTTCAAAGGCAGCCACACATAGAGTTCGTTGCAGTAATCTAATCTAGATGTAATCAAGGCATGGACCACTGTGGACAAATCAGGTTTCTTGAGGTAGTGCACAAATTTTAACTGTGCAAATGCAAGATACAGTTACCAGTAGACTTGGGCAGTTCTTCAAGGAAACTGATTTGCATGGTGTCTTTCAAAAGGCAAATTGTCTCCTTTTTTGGCTTTTAGAACTCAACTAGTTATATCTATTTCATTTTTAACATGATGTAAGGTAGGCCATGGATTTATAGTAGATCACTGCTACAGGTGCAGTGCTTTGGATTGTAGTTAAGATATCTGAATCAATATGTTGATTTTGAACAATCTTACTCCACCTAGAACCTCTTCACATGGCCCTATTGGGCCGTCTCATTGCGCCATAAAAGGGAAGGTGCACAGGGTGGCTTGTGGCACCCCATGTGCCCTCCCTCCTCCCCTCATCACACGGTGGGGGGTGGGGCAGGGTGTGTTGGCACCCTTTCCCTCCCCCATGAAATGGCAAAAAGGGTTGCAATGCACATTGCCTCACCACCCCTTCTGTCATCACACAGCAAAAAAGAGGAAAGTTTTGCAGCTTCCTCTCCCCTTTGGGAGGTATGTGGGCGGGGCTTGCTGTGCAAACCATGCATAAAGGCGGCAAAACGGGGCAAAAATGCCCCATGTGAAGAGGTTCCTAGTCTCTCTTTATAAGAACACGGTGGTTAGGTTTTGTTGTTTGCTGTTATTTCACTGGGGGCATAAATATTCTAGCGGTATCAGATCCTGACTGATCTTAGAAGTTAAGTAGAGTCAGCTATAGTTAATATTTGCATAGGAAATCTCCAATGAATATCAGGTGCTGTAAGTTATATTTCAGAGGAAGGAACTGGTGATTTTTTTCCTAAATTTTATGAGGTAGTCATACATCAACAGGCAATTTGAAGTCACAGACACACATGCAAATTAGATTTTTCACAGGGTTTCCTTGGCAAAAATTGTACAGAAACCGTTCACTGAGTCTGAGAAAAATTGACTTGCCCAAGATTACTCAGTGCATTGTCATAGCTGAGCAGGAATACCAGAGTCCTAGTTTAACTCTACAACACCTACACCAGACTGGTTCAACAGCAGTTTGAGAGGTCATAAAACAGACATCGTTTTTTTAATATTTCATGCCATGCATAATTGATATCCATTGAAAGTCTGAATGTCTCTGTTTTGCTGTCTATTCCAAAGATTTGCCTGCAGATTCACCCATTATCAGTTCACATCAAGATAACATGGAATGCAATCAAATATCAGTTGTGAAAGTATTTCCATTTATTGCAATAGTTGTTGGCTGTGTTTATTTTTTGTGGAGCTATTATAATTTATAATAGTGTAACTATGGATTTCTACAAAAGTTTTTTACTCAAATTACTTCTATTATATGACACAAAAAGAAATGGGGCTATGAAATGGACAGTGCAGAGGGTTAAATAATATCAGGGGCTACTATTACAAATCAAAACTCTTACATTCCCATTTAGGCTGAAGTAAATGTATTAGGAAAAAGAATTCCCATTTCAGCTTACAGTCATTTCTAGTAGTAACTAACCATTAAATTGAATATATTATGCCTCATTTTAATTCTAGTTCCATTAAGCAACCAACTCTCTGGGAAAATCATAGCTGCACTGGGTGGCTTTGTAATGAAAAGAGGAGCATCCATTTACTTACTGGCAAGCAAAAAACCTTGTAAACATTGTGAATGCATCAGTTTCAATGTGGGTAATGGACACTTTAAACAATATTCACCCAGTGGATAAACAAACTGGGTTTCAAGCACCTACAATTAAAAGCCACAGGTGAAGATGTCAAACTAATATTATCCATAATGGACTTGTTTTGAAAAATTGCATCTGCATAGATGAGCAGCTGTGGTCTCCATTCTCAAATGTTTGGAAATGCTATATGTATGAAAGATGAAAACATTAGGATTTCCAGTCTCAAATATTAAAGTATTATTATTATTATTATTTATTAAATGAAAATCACTATTTCAGTTCTTTAAATAAATCATTCTTCCCCACCAAATTTTTGTAATCCAGTTAATTTCTTTCTATTTTCTGTTTTTCATGTCAGGTAAGTCTCTATACTGTTAAAACATCCTCTTTGCTATTGTAACTAATAAGCAACTTACTATATTTGTGACCCCATTACAGATGTATATTGTTCAGGAAAATAATACTTGTTTATGTTAATATAATTATGCACACAACCTAATACTTGCTTGTGTGTGTGTGTGTGTGTGTGTTGATTTAATCACTAAATAGTTAAGATATGGTTTCATAGAGAACGATGCTACATTGTTATCACATTCTGCTAGAGCTTTCCTTCTCTACTCAAATCAAGCATAATCTATTCATTTTAATGGTTAGTTGCCACTAGAAATGGGCTGTGAGCTGAAATGGGAATTCTTTTTCCTAATACATTTACTTCAGCTTAAATGGGGATGTAAGAATTTTGATTTGTAATAGAAGCCCCTGGTATTATGTATCCCTTTGCACTGTCCATTTCATAGCCCCATTTCTTTTTATGTCATATAATAGAAGTAAATTGAGTAAAAGCTTTTGTAAAAATCCATAGTTACATGATTATAAATTATGTAAAGCATATAATAGCTCTACAAAAAATAAACACAGCCAACAACTATTGCAATATGTGGAAATACTTTCACAACTGACATTCTATTGCATTCTATGTTATCTTGATGTAAACTGATTGGCAAACATTACATGAATTGATTTGGCATATATGAAGATACCACCAGTTATTTCCTAATCTATGGGATGTGGGGAGAGTTTATGCTTATAATCAGGGTTGGTTGACAATTGCTGTTGTCTTGCCTTCTAATAAAATACAATAAGCTGCTGGAATGTGGGAGAAAATCATTCACTTCCTTTGTCGCAACCCTGCACAGTGTCTCTCAGTCACTCACTTTGCTTGTCGTCAGTCATTCCAGGGGCAAAGTCAAAGTAGATTCAAGCAACAAACTATGCAGGGATAACCCAGAAAGCATAGTCAATAGTCCAGTCCAAAGATACTCACCAACACATCCAAACTATATGTATTCCAAAGTCAAGGTCTAACACACAATAAAGCACACAAAGTCATCTGACCGAGCTCCAAGCTGTAGCAGATTCCAAGCATTGCTTCCAGCAAAGACCAAATCCAAACTGCCACTCTTCGTGCGCCATAGCACAAGTGTTCTCACCTGCTGGCCCTTCTCTGTGCCAACTGGGCAGATCTACACAGCTGAATAACATGAGTCTTCAGTTGCAGTCTTTCTGGGATACTTAATTCTGCCTCATTGCTCTCCTGATCCTGAGTTAACTCAGGACTCCCTCTTGCCTGAGGCACTTGGTCCTTCACAGCAGGTGTAGCCTCCTCTGTGTCAGGCTGCAGTTGTTGTTGTTCCCTGCTTTCCACTGACTCAGATGCTTGGTCGGGCAGTCCTTCATCTTCGTCTGTATTGCAGACCCTGATATCCTTTCAATTTCATTGTTGGAGGTCAGAACAAGATAGTCTGCAAATGAATCCAAAAGTATCTCATCAAACTGGCAGTATAGACAGTAGAATGATAAACAGATTTAATGTAAAGACTGTACAGTAATGCATTTTGAGGCAAAAAAAGGTTCACATATGTAATGATGGGATCTTATCTGGCAATAAACTGACCAAGAAAGTGAATTTGTGGTTGGGTGGATATCTCAGTGGAAAACACGAATTCTATGATGAGCATAATTAAAAAGAGAGGTGAAAATTAAAGCTCTAATATTATATAAATTCAAGATGTTGTCATACCTAAATATTGTGTATGATTTTAGTCTCAGCACAAAAAAGACCAGTAAAAAATAAAAAAATAAAAATTATAGATCTGGAAAAGGTGCACAAAAGTCAGCAAAATGATTGAGGCAAGAAGCATTTTTCTTACAAGAACACTTGACAATGTTTGGTCTGTTTAGCCTAGAGAAAAGGCAAATACAAGGAGACATGATACAGGTGTAAAAATTAGGCGCAGTGTGGAGGAATTAATAAGGAAAAAATGTTCCCTGGAGCCAATGTGTTTTATTCTCATTTGTGCTAACTGGTTAGAGATGTATGACAAATAAAAGTGTTATTGATTTAATTAATGGGTCTGTTCTAACTAGGACTCATACATGGATTCAAACCTAAGCATCATATAGTATTGATACAAATTCTGCATTGATGAAAACAATCTAATATTTTTGAATACCAAATAAATTTAATATCATAATTAATTCTGCAAGCATTTTTTTAATTTAAATTAGTGAGTGCAGTTTATTTTTGTTGATATCACTGTAATTATGAACATGTTATAATTACATTCCATTGTGAATATCAATATAAGATATAAAATGCAGACAAATGCAGTCCATTATCTATTAAAAATCCTTGCTCTCAATTAATTATGTTGGCAAAGAACTAAATTAAATCCTTCACTAAAACTTGCTCATTTGAACACTTGCTGAAAGAAATGGCTAACCTGAGATTTATCACTAAATTTTAGCATACCTTCTACACATGTTTTATTCACAATATTGTTATAATGTTAAGGGTGCTTGACCTAACTGATGGCATTTTATAAATAACAACTCTCTCTAGGGAGCCCATGGACTGAAATCCACAGATTCAACTTACTTCAGATTCAAACCAGAGGTGGGGGCAAACTACGGCCACCAGACATTCATGCTCACCTACCTTCTGGGAGCTCCCAGTTGCTTGCTTCTGATCCATGATCAGAAGCAGATGGGTGGCATGCTCACCAGATTTGAGGGAGTCTAAACATGTTTGCTGCTTCTCCCACTGTTGCCCTAGTTCATGTTATTAATAGTGACTCCAAATTTTTGGGACTGCTTTCCATCTGGGAATGTATGTCCTCATTGTAAAAGACCATGCTGATCCAGAATAGGGCTCTACAAGCACTTATGGATGCACCACCAAAACTCTACCCTTGGAAGATTACCATAAACATGAGTGATCACCTATGATGTTGATAGGATAAATGACTCTTAACAGTTACATTTTTTGCTATATTGACATAGTCTTAGGACCTTGTCACATGGCTCTTTTGGGCCATGCCATTTTACCAGCAGTCGTTGGCAAAAAGGAAAATGCATGGGGTAGCTTGTGGTGCCCAGCACACCCTCTCTCCTTTGCCAATCATACGGAAAGGGCAGGATAGGGTGTGTTTGCATCAGATGGGAGAAAAGGTGACAAGGCATGGCAACACATGTTGTCCCACCACCTTTCCCCCATTATACGAGGACAGGGGGATGAAAGTGTAGGCAGCTCTGTCGGAGTTACCCAAAATGCACTTTACTCTCCATAGTGTTAGAGGAAGTGTATTTCAAAAATAATTTTGTATTCCTTCAAGAGAACTTGGAATGCAATAAATGTCACTTTTTCTTATCCTCACTGTGTGGCTATCTGAATACTTACGAGTGGTAACAAGATTCTTGAATAACAATTTAAACAATAAAGTGATACATTTGTAAACATTCAAATTAACTACTTCGTTGTTTGACGTACAATGGAGTTTTGGCATGTCTATCTATCTATCTATCTATCTATCTACCCACCCACCCACTCATCCAGACACATTTATTTATTTATTTAAAATTTTTATTTATTTATTTAAAACTATCAGACCAGCTTTACACACTGCACCCACAGATTCAACAATTCTCTCTCTCTCTCTCTCTCTCTCTCTCTCTCTCTCTCTCTATATATATATATATATATATGGATTTGAGTATATATATATATTATATATATATAGGGATTTGATATATAGGGATTTGAGTATTAACAGAAGGTCCTGGCACCAAACCCCAGCAGATATCAAGGTCCCACTGTATATGTAATGAAGAAATGTACATCTTGTCATAAGCATTATAGCTTGAGAAATTATGTGGAGTGTTCGGCTACTTCAAAGCTAACTCATGCAGTGACGTATTGGAAACAATAAGTAAAAGCTCCTAAATGATTTTACCTATTAACAGCAGCATAGAGTTTTCATGTCATATATTGAGTAAATATTGCTATTAATTTTCTTTGACATTTTATTAACTAATTAGGCTACAAATGTAGTTAAATATTCAGAGGCTGTTAATTTTTAAATAAAACTAATGGTTCTTTTGTATTGATGTTAACCATCATGGTTGCATATTAATTTATATCTTCTAACAACTGTGCAAGACAGGGATTTTATGGACTTTTCCCACTTGTTATTAATAATTTCACATTTTATTATGAATGATTTTTTAAACCCATGGAAAGAGGATATAGTCATTTTAATTTTCATAGCAATTACAATAGAAAAAATAAGCTAAATCAATCAGCCTGTTTCTTTACCAATAAGATGGTTACATGAAAAAGCAGAGTGGGCCCTTGTATCTCTAACTTTTAGCAGGTCAAGCTTTTAATACAATCTGCATCTACTGGAATTTTACACAACTATAAAATGTGCAGAAACCCTGTCCTCTTTTTTGACCTGCTATGTGATTGATGATATGCTACTGCACTGTACAGCTTCACAAATATTAATAACTTCCTTCAGGGTATGCACACTGATAGCACAAGGATTGGACACATGCTTTGCTAGCAAAAAAGATCAGTCGAAGGTAGCTCCATGCAATGTTCACAAAGTTTTTTTTATCTATTATGAAAGTCTAGAGTGTCATTAGAAGTTAGTGTTGGCTGTGATGACTCAGAGTTGATACACCAAATTACTCATTGAAATGCAAGTGCCTCATTTTAAATAAGTAAACCTGTGCATGCTAAAGGACAATAAAGTCGTATTAGCGCCATATGCAGGCATCAGTCCAATTTACTCTTACTTTTACCCTCTTTGGCAATTTTGGAGAAACATCTGGCTATGTTCCTATAATGAAATGCATAATGACAAAATATGTCCTCTGGAATCTGATGTGGATTATATGGTGTATTTCTATATTGTATTGTGGTGGTACGGCCTTTTGTGCTGCAAATGTAAGCCGTGCTGAGTCCCCCTGTGGGGGTGAGACGCTATGGGGTACAAATACCATAAATAAATAAAATAAATAAAATTTGGAGGAGGATGTTGCCATTGTATATAGGATTTTATCACACCTGGCTGTTGCCTTGCAGCAATCACACTGTTTAAGCAAATGAAAACACAAGAGATAAAGGTTTTCCCTTGACATTAAGTCTAGTTGTGTCCAACTCTAGGGGGTGGTGCTCATCTCCATTTCTAAGCTGAAGAGCTGGCATTGTCTGTAGACACCTCCAAGATCATGTGGCCAGCATGACTGCATGGAGTGCCATTACCTTTCCACTGAAGTGGTACCTATAGTTCTACTTACATTTGCATGTTTTCAAACTGCTAAGTTGGCAGAAGCTGGGGCTATCAGTGGGAGCTCACCCCACTTCCTAGATTTGAACCACCAACCTTTCGATCAGCAAGTTCAGCAGCTTAGCGGTATAACCTGCTGCGCCACTGGGGGCCTTAATGAAAACATACCAGTATATAAACAATCACTATCACACATTCTTAAAGCAAGGAGTTTTGAGTTTAAAAATCTGTATGACTTCATTAGAAGAACAGGTGATTTGAGGTCGATAGGTTGGAAGAGGTTTAAAATGTGGATAGTATTGTTGAAAGGACAGCATGTTGAGGGAGCAATATTGAGGGGTGGGGGTGAATTTGGGGCCAACTGCATATACAAGTATACAGCTCTTAAAAACTTAGTTTTCAGTCCTTAGAGACAAACAATTCAGTGCTTAATTAAGATTGCCACTTTGTAAATCCTTAACATTTATATGCCATAGCAGTACAGGATAGTTATGTCTACGCTAGGAAAATTGTAGCTAAACTAGCTATATAGTTGGCTAGTGCAATGGGAGAAGATAACGTTATTTTCAAGGAAGTTTTTGCAGCATTAATTTCTTTATATTTTGAATTGAAATAATATGACATTAAAAACATTAAAAGGAAACAAGAGGTGAAATTGAGAGATTCCCCTGTTTCCAACTATGAATATGCCAGTGCTTTTCTATTTACTGTATGTTTTATCCATTCTGTCACCTGCTTCACTTTTCTCTTCTCTAGCAATCTTAAAATTGTAGTTGTCCATCTCTTATTCATTCTGCCTATTTTGCTCCCTGTTAACAGGACACCTGTTTTGTTTGACTTTTCAAGTCATGTCCTGCTGACAGCTGTATATCAGGTAGTAAAATTCCCTTCACAGTCTGGAACACATTATTTCATGCACATCCATCAATTTGAAAAACCTAAAGGGAGAATCAATGTCTTAATGAAACTTTGACAAGAGCTGGAGCACTCTGAAAGGTAAATCTTTCTGTATAACACAGAAAGAAAAAGATGAACTATCAAAAAATTGTTGAAAGTCACGTTTAAAGTAGACTCACTGAAATGAACTTTTAAATTTCTATATTTCACTTTTCTCAATATTTAGAATATTAGCAATCACTACTTACTTGGAGAAATTATTGGTCATTGCCAAAATGCATAAATATTCTGCTGATACATATGAATTTGGAAGGCTGGACAAATGAAAAAAACACTGATTCCACTTTTAAAGGTTTTGTGAATGAGAAAACTATACAACTCTTCCATCATAATTATGGAGGAATCATTGAGTTTTAGACAAAGAAACCTGGAAAATCTCTTTTGCCTCTTTGTGTGGGCCAAACAGGTTCAACTACTCTCAGAATGCCTGCAATATAGGTATTGAAGATAAAGAGCCTCTCAAAAAAGGAAAGGAAAAGAAAAAGAAAGCAACCGAGTTCATGATTTCATTCACAGGGATTCCAAGGCAGACTTATAACAGTTATACATTCAAAGCTCTGAGATTGGATGAATGGATCTATGTTTTACTTTCTCTATTTTTTATTTAACATTATTTCTATCTGATAAATTCTTACGAAAATGGACTGAAATAAAATTGTCAGCCATACCTACATAGAAACAGGGAATGTGGGTCATTATTTCTTGTGCAACACATTCCTGCTGAATTGCCTCTGCAGAAGTATTAAATGTTCAGAACTCATAAACCCTTCTTCATCTGATTTGGTTGTCAAGCTTGAGTGTACATAGAATAAGATAACTCAGAAAGTATGCATATTAAAAGAACTTAGGGACACTCTAGTTACAAGCATAATGCCTCTAGTTACAAGCATAAAAGGTGAATAAAGAAAAAAATATTTTCTCTGTCACACAACACTAGGACTAGGGGGCACTCCCTAAAGCTCCAAGGTAGGAAAGTTAGGACTAATAAAGGGAAATATTTCTTCACCCAGAGGGTCATTGGGTTATGGAACTCACTTCCAGAGGAGGTTGTGACAGCTGTCAGCCTGGACAGCTTCAAGGCAGGATTAGACAGATTCATGGATACCAAGGGAATCAGTAGTTACTGAAATGGACATCCAAGTGCCACCTCTGTGTTGATGGAGGCAGGCAGGATTTTCCCCGGGTACTGGTTGTGGGGGGTCGGGAGCAGGTGAGGGTTTTGCCCTCCTTTCTGCTAGAGATCCCTGTGTACAACTAGTGGGCCACTGTGTGACACAGAATGCTGGACTAGATGGGCTGAGGCCCGATTCAGCATGGCTCTTCTTATGTTCTTATGTTCTTATGTTCTAATGCCCACACAATAGTAAACAAAAAAAATAAGCAGAGCTGACTGAAAATATCTTGGCAGGTGGTGCATACAGAACAATGACTAATATTTCTTGATGGAGGGCAGCTAAAAGCCAAGAGCTGGGTTAACCCAGATTGTTTATATTATCTCCAAAAACAGATAGGGAAAAGATCAATGTTACGTCACCTCCAGGGGTGGAGAGTAATGGCAGTGACATAAATTAGGTTTACTAGACACCTCTTATTTTATTGGACCAGACAGGACAACCGACAGGCTGGGCAGAGGCTAGGTATTTAATAAAATAAGCTAAGAGAATTCAATAAAACTTTGCCTAGTTTCCACAGCATGAAGAAAGCTGAAAACAGCTGCACAGTTCTGAACAGATAAATTGCCCAAGATGCTGATAGAAATAAGTGCTGCTGGTAAGAGAAACAATGAGACTATTCTATATTTCCCATTATGACTGTAATGGATACTTATTATAGATATAGCAATATTAAAGAACATTAACCATCAGAATCATGTGTGTTCACAGATCTCTGTTTTAAATGTTTAGTTTGTCAGCAGATAAGATTGTATTTCTAATTAGAGAAATGGCTGAATTCTACTGTTGAAGATGATAATGTTGTCCTAAGTGTGAATGACAAAGAAGCCTGCTAAAGAAATATGAGATATATGTGTATTAAAAGGATGCTAATGGAAAATGAGTTTACATTGGTGATTATAGTTTTAATGGCTTTTATATGGATTTTTATTATGTTAAATGTTTTTAATGGCATGTATGACTGTTGTGGCGTCGAATTGTTGCCCATTTTGTAAGCTGCCATGAGTCACCTTCGGGCTGAGAAAGGTGGGATAGAAATACTGTAAATAAACAAACAAACAAACAAATAAATCATGTAATAAATAGTCAAAAGTGCTCATAATCCCATATACATATGCTGAGATTCCAATACTTGAGTTGAGTGCTGAGCTGTACCGAGTTGTCAGAGGGCTGTTAAATCCGCCTCAGAGCAAGATCCCTGACAATTCGGCAGCTCGCTGTGAATGATTTGCTCAGTTCTTTGCAAACAAAGTCACTCTAATCCGTTCTGACTTGGACGGCGGTCTCTGAGGAGGTAACACGAGCACCTGCTTGTCCAGTTTTGATGGATTCATTTCAATTGGTTCAGTTCAAGGACGTGGACAGGATCCTTGGAGAGGCGATGCCAACCACATGCATCCTAGATCCCTGCCCATCCTGGCTGATAAAAAAGCCAGAGGGGGATTGGCAGAGTGGGTTGAGGTGGTGGTTAATGCCTCCTTACGGGAAGGCAAGATTCCAGCCAGCCTAAAACAGGCTGTCATAAAACCGCTGTTGAAAAAAACCATCACTGGATCCCACTCAATTAGTCAACTTTTGGCCAGTATCCAATCTCCCGGATTTGGGAAAAGCCATGGAACGTGTGGTGGCTTCGCAGCTCCAGGGGTTCCTGGTAGACACCGATTATCTAGATCTGGCACAGTCTGGCTTTAGGCCGAGACATGGAACTGAAACAGCCATGGTTGCCTTAGTAGATGATCTACGCCAAGAGCTTGACAGGGGGAGTGTGTCCCTGTTAGTTCTGCTGGACCTCTCAGCGGCCTTCAATACCATTGACCACGGTATCCTTCTGAATGCCTCGCAGAGATGGGACTTGGAGTTAATGCTTTGCAGTGGCTCCAGTCCTGCCTGGAGGGACGGTCCCAGAAGATGTTATTGGGTGACACCTGTTTGACTCCACAAACATTGTTTTCTGGTGTCCCTCAGGCCTCAGTACTGTCCCCAATGTTGTTTAACATCTACATGAAGCCGCTGGGGTGATCATCCAGAGTTTTGGAGCAAGATGTTATCTGTGTGCAGATGATGTCCAAATCTGTCACTCCTTCCCACCTGTTACTAAGGAGGCTGTTTAGACCTTGAACCAGTGCTTGGCTGCTGTGTCGAACTGGATGAGGGCTAACAAATTGAAATTGAATCCAGACAAGACAGAGGTCCTACTGGTCAGTCAAAAGGCAGAATAGGGCTTAGGGTTACAGCCTACATAAGAACATAAGAACATAAGAAGAGCCATGCTGAATCGGGCCTCAGCCCATCTAGTCCAGCATTCTGTGTCACACAGTGGCCCACCAGTTGTACACAGGGATCTCTAGCAGAAAGGAGGGCAAAACCCTCACCTGCTCCTGACCCCCACACCCAGTACCCGGGAAAATCCTGCCTGCCTCCATCAACACAGAGGTGGCACTTGGATGTCCATTTCAGTAACTACTGATTCCCTTGGTATCCACGAATCTGTCTAATCCTGCCTTGAAGCTGTCCAGGCTGACAGCTGTCACAACCTCCTCTGGAAGTGAGTTCCATAACCCAATGACCCTCTGGGTGAAGAAATATTTCCCTTTATTAGTCCTAACTTTCCTACCTTGGAGCTTTAGGGAGTGCCCCCTAGTCCTAGTGTTGTGTGACAGAGAAAATATTTTTCTTTTTCACCTTTTCTATCCCATGCATGATTTTATACACTTCGATCAAGTCACCTCTTAAACGCCATCTTTCAAGGCTGAAAAGACCAAGGCGTTGCAACCTGATTTCATAAGGGAGCTGCTCCATCCCTTGGATCATTCTTGTTGCCCTTTTCTGTACCTTTTCCAGTTCCGTTATATCCTTCTTGAGGTGCGGTGACCAGAATTGTACACAGTACTCCAGATGTGGCCTCACCATAGATTTGTAGAGAGGCAATACAACATTTGCCGACCTATTTTCGATTCCCTTCCTGATCATGCCAAGCATAGAATTTGCTTTTTTCACTGCTGCAGCGCACTGGGTTGACATCTTCATTGAGCTGTCCGCCTGTGTTGGATGGGATTACACTCTCCTTGAAGACGCAGGTTCAAAGCTTGGGAGTGACCCAAGGTCTCAGCAGTGGTCGGGAAAGCTTTTGCACAATTAAAACTTGTGCACCAGCTGCGCCCGTACCTTGGGAAGTCTGATCAGGTCATGGTGATCCATGCTCTGGTTACATCCCGAATAGATTACTGCAATGCACTCTATGTGGGGCTGCCTTAGAAGACTGTTTGGAAACTTCAATTAGTCCAACGAGCGGCAGCCAGATTGCTCACTGGAACACCATACAGGGAGCACACCACCTCCCTGTTATGTCAACTACACTGGCTGCCAGTCTATTTCCGAGCACAATTTAAAGTGCTAGTCTTGGCCTATAAAGCCCTATACGACTCCAGCCCAGCTTTCTGGTCCAAATGTATCTCCCTCTACATTCTGCCTCATAATTTAAGATCCACCAGGGAGGCCCTGCTTTCGGTCCCACTGGCCTCGCAAACGCATCTGGTGGAGACGAGGAAGAGGGCCTTCTCGGTGGTGACCCCCCGCTTGCAGAATTCGCTCCCCAGCAAGATTAGATTGGCATCCTCCCTCCTTTCCTTTAGGAAAAAACTGAAATTGTGGTTTTGGAACAAGGCTTTTGGCTAGCAGGCACAATGACACTTTGAACATTGAATTGGACCATATGCTGATTGTTATGATAATGGAAATGGCTATGATTGTATAATTAATGTTATTCTTTTAATATATTGTGTATTTATGATTTTATATTGTTATTTTTTGATATTGTGACATCGAATTGTTGCCAGTGTTGGCCGCTCTGAGTCCCCCCTCGAGGGTTGAGAAGGGCGAGGTAGAAATGTTGTAAACAAATAAATTAAATAAATAATGTTAACTCTACCTGTCTTGATTTCACCACCATCACAAGGTGGACATCTAGTCAGCCAGAAGATGATAAAAGGACCCCAGATGGCAGCAGATAAGCTTACAAATGGAAAAGGACCCCCAATCCTTCAGTCTAAAGGATTGAGTATACCAATATTGTTGTATACCTAATATTCATGCTAATTTGGTTATAAGTTCAATATATTAGCACAGTTCTACACATACTTTTGAACTTTGAAATAGTTCATTCTGTCCATGAATACCAGATGGGTCAACATTAATTCTATCTTATAAAGTACAAAGTAAGAAATGTACCCAAAATATCCTGGATTTAAAAGAAATAATGAAAAATGCATCCGTCAGAAGGCAGACTCCAGTGGAGAGAATCCCAAATTAGAAGACACCTAGAATAAGGCCCCCCCGGGGGGGGGGGGGGGGCCGGGGACGTGGCGGACAAAAACACTGCCTTGAACTAAGGACTGTGACCATTTAACTCTAGTACTGTACCACATCCACTGGCATCTATTGGCTAAAAGGTGACTTGTAATTTGAAACAATTGTCTAATTAAAGTAAGAAAAACATAAACATTACATAGTTCATAATTAGCAAACTATCAAAACTAATTTACATATTTTCATACTTAGTCACATACCTGTGTTGAGCCTACAAATTCACTTCAAATAATACATGTTAAATATATGAATAAAAATGACATATGTAATCAACCTACATCAGGATGGACAGCCCCTGACGGAATCCTCATAGTCCCATCAGGAATGATAGGCCTTATCTGGAAAGCCAAAGATTTCCTACTGCAGTCCTGTGTACACTTTCTGTCCTCCTTTTAAAAGCTTACTTCCATTTCTTTTGTTTTTAAGGGTATAATATTTTCTCCATTGATCTTAATTTTTTGTCCTTCCATTGCTTGTCCGAAATTTCATTTTATGTTATTCCTTGAGTCTGAAGAATCCTCTGTTTCTCATTCATCTACATACTTGTCTATTCTGGTTATTTTTTTATATTTACCCGCAGTGCATTTTTTGGTCTGACCCTCACTTATCTTCTGTTCTGACTCTCTGTGAAGATTTTCTTTTGTTTCCTCTTTGTACTCTCATTTCAAACCAGCTGCTGTATACTGCCAGATATCAGGAATAGCAATTTTAGAAGCAATCCCAGCATAATTTTAGATGCAATCCCAGCATGCCACTTTCTCATGCATAGTTATGTGTGACAACATTCTAGGTGCACACTTGATTATATGGCTCTCTCTGTGGTGCCATTCCATTTCTATGGCAACACTGCCTATGTACCATTTTAGCCTGATGAAACTCATTGCACACTAGTGTTGGATGAGCACCAGATCAAAGAAATTGTGAGATGCAGCATTCTCTGAAGAAATTAGATCTCAGAAGTGATATTCTTTGTTTGCTACAGGTTTTGGAGTGCTTATTTCATGTACTTCTCGGTTATAATTAAAATGTTAAATTCCCAACAAAATTTTCTTTTTAAAATTCTCAGTATTATATAATAACAAAACTAACACACAGTTACAATCAAATGATGATGGCTATTCTCATTATGGCTATCACCACTGAAATTATTTCTTAGGATCTAATAGTTCTGCTGTGTTTGACTGAATAGGAATGCAAGAAATTTTGATTTAGGCTTTTTCTCAAGTGATTTTAGATTTTTTTTTCATATCTGAGGCAATAACATAATCTTCAATTATTCAGTAAAACTTATTGTAAAACCTATTTTATACACTCAAAAGCTTTGTGTATCACTTATTAACAAAATTTTAAATTTTAAAAATGTTAAAAACAGTGTTATTTTAAAAAATCAACTAGCAATACACTAAAATTAATAACAAATGCTTCAGATGTTAAGGTCTTCTGATTACTGTAATGTAATAATTGTTGAATGTCTCATGAGAGCACATTTAACTTGAGACAGCATATATATGTCTCAATATTTTGAAGCTCTCTTCTATGCAGAGCAATTGTGGGAATTCTATGGTCCTCCAGGTGCTGTTGGGATAAACCTCTTAGCATCTCACATTCGGCTATGCTAGGTAGGGCTTCTGGGAGCTGTAGTCTCAACTACATCCAGTAGACTGCATGATTCCCATATTTGGTAAAGGGAGTTGCTTGGCAAGTATGGCCCTTCAGATATTTTGGATCCCCCATAATCCTGCAAAATTTAAGCCAAAAGCATTTGGAGGTCTACTGATCCCTGCCTCAGGCAGAGATGAAATAAAACTTGAAAAAGAGGAAATAGTGTTAGCGTGACCAGCAGTGACTGGAGGAAAGTCAAATATCCACTCTTTATTTATGAGTTGTAGCACAGAAGCAAGTCTCATTTTCAGAGGACTGGCAAGAGTCCACAAACTAAAAACAGTTGGGTGATGCATAATGCACAAATCACATTTGTGGTGGAAATGCTGTAAAATGCACCCAGAACAATAACATGCCCTAATGACTATGCAACAGAGAAAGATGTGTACATTCTTGTTTATTGGGACATGAATGGAAGCTAAACAATTTTTATGGAGATACAGTCTATGATTTTTTTATATTATTACTTTCCACATTTGCCTAATGCTGAACATTTTCCAGGTCTTTTGACTTTTTCTTGTTATCCCCATCCCCCCCATCTTAGATTCATCTATCTTCATTTTTCAATGTTTAACCCTAAAAAATTAGCAAGTATCTTCTTAAAACTTTGACACAATCATGGGTGCTTTTAACAACAGGTTAAGGTTGAAGTCTCCATATTATATTTTAGCCTGAAAGAAATTATACCTTGGGAACACTCATAATTCTGATCAACTAACTGATTTTATACACTGAATGATGACTGTTTAATGAGCCTAATTACTAGCTTATGCATAGTAATTAGGTCCATTTTCTGTTTGCTTAGAGATGATTTGGCTCTGTGGGCAACTGTGTTGATAACAGTGTTGTAATATATTATGAGATAGAAAAATAAAGGCACAACAAGCACCCCAAACTCTCTCTGATACACAGGATGTCTGAAAATATCCAACACGGGATCTATGTACTTACCTGTGTATCTTGCTCCCAGTATCTGAAATGGTATCCTTGGACATTTGTTTAGTGAAGGAAGGTTTTAAACATACTGAGTCAGCGACAAGCAAGAGGTTTGGCCTGGCCATGAATTTCATGCCCATTAAAACAGCCAGACTTCCACTGCCAGAAAATTGCTGAGCTATAATTTTCTGGCTGTCTTGTTCATGGTACAACTTTTCTAAAGATTAACAGCCTCTTTCAACTCAGGGCTAAGTGAAGCTATGCTTTGCACAGACACCTTAACTAATTTACAAATAATAGATATTGAACTAGTGAAATACAGTTCAATCAGATATTACCCCAATAAAGAACACAAGGGTGAAAACCAGAGCTCTCCAGATTCAATATAATAGGGTTTTGGGCTGGTAATTTGTTCTCTCTCTCTCTCTCTCTCTCTCTCTCTCTCTCTCTCTCTCTCTCTCACACACACACACACACACACACACACACACACACACACTATATGTATGGTAGTGGTGATGGTGAGACTATGGATAAGTGTGGGTACTTAAACGAGAGTAAATAAGACAGGAAATAAAAATAATACTTAAGGGTGCATCTATACCAGGTGCGGGCAAACTTTGGCCCTCCAAGTGTTTTGAGCTTCAACTCTGAGAAATCCCAGACAGCTTACCAGCTGTTAGGAATTGTTCCACCTCCATCTCAAGCTTGGTTGGCAGGAACGAGAGAGTGGACCATCTTGGGGCTGCCCACAACTTTGGAACTCCTGCCCAGGAAAGCCAGAATGCCCCCTTCCAGGAGCAGGCTGAAACCTTTTTATTCAGACAAGCTTTTAAAGATTAAGATGTTTAAGATCTAGTTAGGTGGTGCTGTGGTTTTTAACTTTGAATATGTTTTTGATGGATTTTAACTGTGATATTTTTAGTGCTGTTTGTGTTTAATTCTGTTTTCATGTTTGTATATTTGTATATTTTAAATTGTATACTAATTATTTTATATCAAGCCTCTTTGAGTCCTCTTTGAGCCTCTTTGGAGAGATAAAGTGGGGTATCAGTTATTATTATTATTAGAGCTAAAGTCCAAAACAAGTGGAGGGCCAAAGTTTTTCCATGGCAGTAGAAGTAGTTCAATTTGACCCTGCTCTAACTGCCATGGGTCAATGTGATGGAATCATGTGTTGTTGTCATTTTGAGAAACACAAGCATTCTGGCTGAGAAGACCAAAAAACCTTGCAAAACTACAACTTCCATTATCCCCTGGCACTAAGTCATGGCAGTTAAAGTTGTGTCAAACTGCATTAATTCTACAGTGCAAATGCACCCTAAGACTCACTAATCTTATTGTTTCTATTCAGAGGGGGGACATGAGCAACATGGCTTCACAATATGTAAGGTAAGATACCACCTGGGACAGACCCATGATTATTATGAAGATCATGAATTCCTGAGTCACTCCCGACAGGGCAGTCTACGCATGGATCTTGAAGTCTCCCAGCACCATTAGCCACTGAGACTCCAACTCCAACCCTAAGAATATCCCGGCTAGCTCAGGAAAGGAGACTAAGCAGCAGAGTGGGCTTACACCAACAAAATCGCTATTCTGTTCCAGTTACCCAACTTTAGGTAAATACATGGTAGTATTCTTGGAGTTAAGGAAGTTACACCATTGTAATTATTCTATAGTTTAAGGGACCAGACTGAAAAAAAGAAATCTGATTCTTGAGGATATTAATGTTTGTTTTAGCTATTGTTTTACATAGAAAATAATAGAAAACTAAATAAATTATTTCTGTGCTATCTCCACTCCATTCCAGCTTATTGTTTTTGAAGATAGAATATTGCACAGACTTAGCTTTTCTGCAACGAATGCACTAAACTTTGAGTTGGGTCAAACAATGGGTTTTTTCCCAGTGGGGTGTGTGTGTGTGTGTGTGTGTGTGTGTGTGTAAGAAAAAGTGTGAGAGAAAAGCAAAATGACAATGGTGGCAAAGAATTACATCAAAAACATATATGGACTGGATTACTTATATATATTTCAATTATGGTATTTCTCTCTTTAAACACAGAGATTTGGGGTCACCATTATGATAATCTTCTTAATTTATGTCCAACTCCCTCTAATTAGGATCCAAGGAAGTTTACAGAGTAAAATGATAGCAATATAGTTAAACTATTTTTAATTAATAGTTTATGATATAAAAGAATATACAACAGTTAAAAACAGCACATTGTAAATACAGCACCTTCTTGGAAGCCTTTACCCCTTAAAATACATTTCTTTCCAATACCTGGGGTGCCAATTGACTCATTAAGAATAATGATAACTGAAGGATCCATAAAATGGAGTCTGTGGACAAGAGCTATAGAAATGAAATCCAACAAGCAGCAACCATAGAGCCATTCTAGAAAAAAAGATGTTTAGGAAGTGGAACTCCTTGTAAGGCAAATGGAATTTGTATGTAAGGCAGAAAAACCAACAACTGAGGAAATGAGGCAGAGATGCACACAACTGATCTTTTCCCAAATGCCCTTGCCTAAAAGGGAAAGCAGTGAAACATTCTCAATTGATGTGGAATTCATATATTTTGTATTCAGTGAGAAGCTCCCCTTTGCCTATTAATGTGAACACCCTATTTTAAAATTTTAATTAGAGGATTTTTAAAATAAAAAAACCACTGTATGTATATTCTGAATATGCAGAGATAGAGTATATATTGATTTAGAAAACAACGTTTCTACTTATTTAAAATCTGTTGAAAGAAAGAACAATTTAAAATCTATTGTGCATATATGATAAGACATCAACCACAAGAAGGTACTCTTTTATTATTTATTGATTGATTGATTGATTGATTGTTTCGATTTGTATACCGTCCTTCCAAAATGGCTCAGGACAGTTTACAGCATATCAACCAATAACAGTTAAAACAATCCAAGTACACAATAACATCATAACAATTCAGACAGATTAGTAGCATTAGCTCAACCAGAGTGATTACTGGTTAAATGCCTGATGGAAATTTTTACATGCTTTCGAAAGGCGAGTAAGTCAGTAATTGCTCGGATTTCAGGTGGCAAGGAATTCCACTAACTCGGTGCGGACACAGAGAATGCTCTTTGTCTTGTTGAAGACAGATGGATATTTCGAAGAGATGGAATCTGTAAGAGGTTATGATCCTCTGATCGAAGCGATCTCTGGGGAACATATGGGAGTAGACGGTCCCTTAAGTACACTGGCCCCAGACCATACAAGGCCTTAAAGGTCAAGACCAGCACTTTGAAGATAATCCGGTGCTCAGTTGGCAGCCAATGCAGTCACTGCAGGGTTGGAGTGATATGAGCCCTGGCTGGTACTCCCGCCAAGAGTCTAGCAGCAGCGTTGTGCACCAACTTAAGCCTCCGGATGACCGACAAAGGAAGACCAATGTATTAATGAACTATGCAGGTATATTGGTACACTAATTCACTGTAGGGTTATATGAAACTCAAATTTACTCAATGATTCCTATATTGTATTTCCATTTTGTAATTTTGAAAGCAGCAACTATAATATATAGTTTAACTGGCTAAGAGGTTCAGCTTCTCCCAAAAAAAATATTACAGTGCACTGCTTAGTACTATGACCTTGTCACATGGGCCGCTGGAATTTCCATTGTATCATGGAGAATCCGGCAACCATCATTGAGGGGCATTTATCATTTAGTTCTTTATTTACAACATTTATATGCCACCCTTCTCACTCTAAAGAAGCCCCAGAGCAGCTTACAAGTTATATGTACATACAATATAATATATTATTAGCATAGCGCATAATATTAGTATTATATATTACTATATTGTACTATACCACTATACTGTAATATTATTGGTAATATTATATGTAATATGAAATATAAACTTATTCTATTGTATTATTACTAGTATTACCCCATGCCCTGCATTGGCCAGCTTGAAAGGAAGCCGATCCCATAGGTGGAAGCATCGATTATGGAATTTTCCCCATTGCTTCCTACACAAGATGGGAAGCCTCTAGATGAACCACAGAGCCCTGCTGGAAGTTCCTCTGCATCATCAGATGGGAGCTGGCAGGCTCCATGGATCATCATGGAAGTTTTGATTTCAATGGGGTTTATTTCCAAATAAGCCTATCTCCTGTCTCCAAGGATGATTCTGCTCTGTAGAATTCATGGCGACAGATATTGAGAATTATATAAATAAGTACTGCACAGGGTTAGGGATATAGGAAGAATAATAAATATCTCTATTTCCCTAACCATAATTAAGATGCACAAAAAAGTCCTATGTGGCTAGCATGACCAGGCTTAACCATAAGAGCACCCTTTTGTGCACTCATTCATTCTCTTTGAAGTATGGGAGAGAAGGGAGTAGGATGGGAGAGTGGAAGGAGGAAGGGTGGGTAGTTTGTAGGTCTCTGAAGAGATGGAGGAGTGCTGCTGCTGAGGGTAGGTGTCACAGCCCCTTCCTACGCCTCTTGCCCTCCTCCTGCCTGAGCTTAGTCCTTCTCCCCTCTCCATCACACTCCATCCATATGACTCAGAGACCCAGACACTGTCTGTCCTCCTTCCTCACACTTAGCCATGGAAGCCCAGGGAATGATTCAAGGCAAATTACTCTCTTGTTGAGAAAACGTCATAATAAATTCATCTTGGGGTAAACTTAAATTAGATATTAATTGAAGGCACACAATAGCAACAAGCTTTCTAAGTGTCCCTATATTAAAGAATCAGTATAAGGATGAACAATTCTAGCAGGTCTGCTACTACCAAAATTTAGAGAGGAATTATGGCTATGATCATCTGTATGTGTCTGAAATCATACCCTTTTGAACTAACAAGTGAGTCTATGTACTCTAGACTAGGGAGCAATGGCAACTTAAAACACAAGTCAATTACACTTTTTTTAAAAAAACATCTTTTTTACGATACTGGAAAAACATGTTGCTCAAATGTACTATTTACAAGAGGAATTTCTAATCCTCGTTCTCTCCACATGCTAGTGAGCAAAGGTGAGTCTTCAGTTGTTTGTTTTTTTTAAGGGGAGGAAGGAGGGGCCAGCTTTATTTCTTTAGAGAGGGAGTTCAAGAGGTGGGGTCAATTACAGAAAAGCCCCCCCCCTCTCGTTCCCACCAGCCATACTTGAGATGGGAGTGGGACTGAGAGCAGTGCCTCCTCTGCTGACTGCAGTGCCTGAGCAGGTTTGTAGAGATGTGGTTGGCCAAGTAGCCTGGACCCAAGCCATTTAAAGCTGTAAAGGTAATGATAAGCACTTTGTATTTAGTCTGGAAGGGAATCGGCAGCCAGTGGAGCGACTGTAATATGGATCTCTCCCATGGATCTCTCCCTGTATGGGGCTCCAGTTAATTACCTGAGTAACCTGAATTAGTACTCTTGTTCCACAGCATTGGACTTGGAATGTAGACATAATCATGCTGATTATCCTTTCTATGTCACTTACAATAAGATTAGACAATAAGATATTGGCAAGGTACCCGTGATGTTAAATTAAAGCTCAATCACATAGGAATTTCTGATTGCATGTGTTTCTGGAGGAAACCAAACTATTAGATCCAAAAGTTAGCAGCCAAGATTTGGATCTGGGGATACAGTGCACAGAGATTATGCCTTGACAAGTTCTAGCTCAGCTGGCTCTCAGTAGCAGTGAATTTGCATAAATTTAATCTGAAGGTTTCCATTTTAACAGGCAAATTTAATCACAGCTAATAATCATTAGAAAGGCCTGTTAATTGGAATACACACACACACACACAACACCATAATGATACAAATATTTTACTTTCTGCAAAAGTTCAAATACAGCGCATTCTGTACACACAGTACTGATATTTAAATTTCCTACATTTTTAGAGGAAAGATCAAGCATATGCTTATATCATTAGGGCACTTCAGACTGTTGTATTTTGTCTGGATCATACTGTATTATTCATAGCTTTTTCACAATTTTGAATCTAGCAAGTTTCTTAAGGGAAATATTGGAATGGCTCCTGGATTATGACATTAGATCTGTGTGGTTTTAATAATTAATTTTTAATGTTATGTTTTTTCAACTTTTATGGTTTTAAAGATATACACCTATTATATTTATATGTTGTTTGTATGGTATTGTATTGTTGCCACTTTGGAAGTTGCTCTAAGTCCCCTTCGGTGTGAGAGAGGGCAAGTTAAAATATAGTAAATAAATGCATTTACCTTTTAATAACACCCCCTTTTCACTGTAGTAGTAGTTCTTCTTGTCTGCATAATGATGTATTTTCAGATTAAATACCTGCATACTTATTTGTTTTTGAATATATTATCTTGACATGTGTTACGTGCATACCAGTCTATCATTGGAAATAGAAAAAAACACCAATCATGAATTGTATTGATCAGATGTACAGAGAGCAAATTGAAGTCCTGCAGTGTGACACCACACTCATTCTAAGTTCTGTCAATTCATTTTCATATGCCTCCATCCATGTTATGGTAATCTGACCTTCTCTCAGATTTATGTAATCATACACACTAGCTAGCTAGCTGTTATGTTACATTTCACTGTCTTCTGAATCCTTTGGGATTCTTTTTTTCCCAAATTATCACAATAATTTATTTATTTATTTAAAAAAAATGTACCCCGACCTTCTCATCTCTATCGAGGGACTCAGACTGGCATTACAGCAAAATTCAATGCTATACAATTTAAAAACAACTACTACAACATATTAAAATACATAAAAACCCAGCATAAAACCGCATCACCATTAAAACAATTCGACTCAATCTGTAAACGTGGTCATGCATTCATAAGCAGATTTGGGTTTCTTTCTCTCTCTTTTCTCCAGCATTCTGGCTTGGCCTTGTGATCAGAGATCAGTAAGAGCTTTAAGTTATCCTCAGAGAGCTCCAACTGGAAGTGATGTGTAGATCAGTCACTGTTGAGTCATGATATTCTTACTTTGCAACACTTTGATTCCACTCTACATGTCAATGATTAAATAACTTATAGCATAGCACTATTCTTCGAGATGAGATCTATCTTTCAAAATAATAACATAACGTATTTGATACTCTTTGGTGTTTAATTATAAAATTATCAGGAAAAAAGTGTTTGAGAGAGAAAAAGAAATGTGAGTGTGGGTGAGAGTAGATGGGTAAGTGTCAATACATTTACAAACATACCAGGAATTGGAAAAATACTTTCATTACGTTGAAAAGAAGTTGAAGAAGATACAGCTGCTGATCATATCAAACCCAAAAATGATCCAAAAATGTCTATTTCTAATTTATATCAAAGGTATTAAATGCTCAAAATTAGTTGGAGAGCAAATCAAATTTTCCCTAATTTGTGAAGTGGAACATCATTGAATTCAGCATTGTACTGAATAGATGCAGTGTAATTAATTTTCTTAAGATTGTAAATGCTCTGTATAATTAATCATCACAAATAATTCATACTATTATGTAGCTAAGTGGAGCTGTCTTTTCATAATGAAGCCATACAACATAAAACAATGATCAGACTGATTCTCTAGAATTAGAAATCTTGACCCACTATAGGATTATTGATGTTCAGCTTTTCAAACCCAGTGCTGTGAATAATTTAGTATCATCTGTAAAGCAACTGAATTTAACTACACAGAGCATAATAACCAACATCCTGTTTAAACACTATTATTGCCTTTTGAGTAAGCAAGCACAAATCTGAAAAGAGCTTTGTTCCTGTAATGAGCATTCCTTTGGAAGTAGAATTATTTGTTAAATATACATCTTAGGTCTCTGATGTACCCCACTGAGATGTAAATAATGTATGGGTTCAGTAAAATGATTAATTCCTTTATGTAACATAATCACAGCCCCATGCTTTGACATTTGTCTTAATTTCAAAAGTAGCCATGTGGCAAAGTAAATTGAGTTTTGGAGTTAAGTGTTAAATTTTGCAAATGATGTCCAACTCTACTACTCCTTTCCACCTAAAGCCAAGGATACCATCCTGATCCTGAACCAGTGCTTGTCATCACTAATGGACTGGATGGGGGCTAACAAGTTGAAATTAAATCCAGACAAGACAGAGGTACTCCTAGTTAGTCAGAGGGCAGAACAGGATGTGTGTTGGACAGGGTCACACTCCCCCTGAATATGCAGGTTCACAGTCTGGGAGTGCTCCTGGACTCATAGTTGACTCTCGAGCCCCAGGTTTCAGTGGTGGCCAGGAGAACCTTTGCACAATTAAAACTTGTGTGTCAGCTGCGCCTGTACCTTGAGACACCAGATCTGGCCATGGTTGCCCATGCCTTAGTCACATTCTGCCTGGACTACTGTAACCCTCTGGACATGGGGCTGCATTTTAAGATAGTTTGGAAGGTTTAACTGGTTTAGCATTTGGCAGCCAGATTACTAACTGGAGTGCCATACAGAGAGCAGACAACTCCCATGTTATGGCAGCTCTACTGGCTACCTGTCTGTTTCCAGGCTAAATACAAAGTTCTGGTCATTACTTATAAAGCCTTAAATGGTTCAGGCCTTGGCTATTTGACAAACCACATAATCACCTACAAACCCGCTCGAACACTGTGATCAGCAGATATCGCCCTCTGAGGCCTTGGCAACCTGACCCCACTGGATAAACCACACAGCAGCTAAGGTACAACAGGTTTTATTGTGATTAGGTAGGTATAGGAAAGAGGTTGGAGGCAATCTTTATAGTGCCTCCAACTAGCAGCCAAAACAGGATTCAGCAGGGGTGTGAGTGCTCCACAGCAAAGGAGCACGAGCAGGAAAATGGGAACACAAGCCGGATGCAAAAGTCTCTTAGGATCCCAGCCGAATCAAGTCAGGCCGGGACGAGCTGCTTAGAAGGCAAAGAGTTCAAAAGGTAATAAAGTCTTTCAGGATCAATCACAGGGTCCCGATGACGAGCAGGAACAAGGATGGTACAGGAACAAGTCAGCCCGAAGCAGGTTGACTGGCAAGGCTTGATGGAAGGCCCGACTGGCCTGACCCGCAAGATCTTCACCCAAACGCGTTGTTGGTACAAGACACTGGCATGGGGGTTCACAGGGCAGTTATAGTGTTCCTAGGTTGCGTCGCACGTCAAAAGCTAAGATTGATGATCTCTTGGATGTTTTGTGAACTCAGTACTCTTGGAATGTGGTGCTTGTTAGCGACTAACATCTGGACCGAGGGGAGGCAAGCTCTCTGCCCCTTTAGCCCGCATGCTCTATCAAGGAGGCGAGATGGTACAACCTTGAGAGGCCTTTGTTATGCTTTCATCCCTTGCCTTCTCATGGGAAAGGCAGGGAGGCCCTGGACAGGGCTTGAGAGCGAAGCAAGCTGGCTTGGAAAGTACTTTCTGATTCCCCTGGCTGGAACTCTGTTCAAGCAAAAGTGATGCCTGAGGCCCTTGAGGTGTGACAGCAGAGAGGGCCCTCCTCTTGATCCCACCCCCATCCCAAGTGTGGCTGGTGGGGACAAGAGAGGGGGCTTTCTCTGTGATCGCCCCTTTTCTCTGGAACTCCCTCATTAAAGAAGTTAGAACAGTCTCTTCACTCCTCTCTTTCAAGAAAAACTAAAAACCTATTTTTGCACGTTAGTCTATAGAGAGGAAGAATAATTCACCATCCATTCACCTTTGGTCAGAGCATCAACAGAAACACAGTTCCTCCACTGCCAGTTGCTAAATAGGACCTCTTAAATTACAGGAGACCGAGCTATGGGGGGGGGGGGCATTGCTATCCTAGTGTCCACCTCATTGTTGGCAACCATAAGCACCTTGGACAAATGTAAACAACTAGCTTGTGGAGTCCATTGAAGCTATAACATCACCAGCTTTCTATTTGTGAGCATTTACATTCCTCCGCTCAAATCCAAAAAATCAGATAAAAAAAAACCTGGAGTAAATTAGAGACGTGCCTCCTCTCAATACTAACTAAATTTTCTAGCTCATATCTATACATATTGGGTGACCTAACCACAAGGATCAGCCCTAATAACAATGAGTTAGAAGACGAATACCAAGAATTAAAAAGATTAAGGGACAACAGGTACTTCCCCTTTAGAAAATCAAAAGACCCAAAATCAAACTTTGTCTGTTTTTCAGTAGATCCAGTTCAACTTGGATCTACTGATCCTAAATGGATCAGCTTCAGAAGATAGTTGTGGCGAACTCACTTTCTCAAACCCACTCGACTCTAGTACAGTGGATTATGCCCTAGTCTTGAGAAATGGCTTTTATAGAGTCCAGAACTTTAGCATTGGTACCAAAACTATAGTGACCATCAGCCCTTGATTCTGGATATAATTGTCTCTGGTCATAAAGTTGACCTGAACCAAATCGCTGTATCAAGGGTCACCACCACAGGAGCCCATTTAAGTTAGAACCAAATGGTCAGACGATGCCCAGGCCCGACTTACAGCCAGACTTAAATCAAAACCAGCAGCAAGTCTAAGACCAGTAATTATCTCAGATTGATCAATGGAATCTACTCTAAGACCTTATGACGAGCTAATCATACTTCTACAAAAAGACATAATTTTTGTCCCCAAGCCTGGCCACCTCCAACACGTTGACACTAGGCCTACCGGGCCCATCTGGTTTGACAAAGAATGCCAGACAATGAAAAAAGCCTTAAGAGACACCTATATTGGCTACAGAAACTCTGACTCGAGATACCCACTGTCTTCCCTGTTCCAATTAAAAAGGGAGTACAAGACTCTTCTAAGGCAGAAGAAATGACAATATGACCAAAATACCTGGGCACTACTGATCAATGCCTCATTGGACAATTACAGTATTACTGTAGCCTTGGTTAAAATCAGTCTACATGTCTTTGTTGTTGAAACAATACTTGAGATTACTCATATAAGATACTCCAGGCTGAGTTTTATTATTGCTGAGATATGAATTCTAGACTCTGGATTTGAACCTGAATTCAAAGCTAAACCTTACCTCCTGCTGGAATATCCACCTGAACTTTAACTAGCATCCACTTGTAGACATCTCCTGAAGCAGAATGCAGCCACACCCATTTTCCCTGTATGTGTCTCCAAATAGTTTTACATTAGTTATTGTTGCCTTATCTTTGCCTTAAACTCTATCTAAAAAATTCTCATTATTTTTCATGATGAATGTGTTAACCTGCTCCAGGTGTTCTCCTTGATCTAATTCTTAACCTTTATCTAACAAGCAGTTGGTTAACAGCAGGTAACTTTCATCTGCTTCTTTCCTTTGGCTGTGGGTGGTTTTTGGTCTTGTTAGAGTCTTGGCCAGACTCTGATTCTATACAGTATGCTTTATATCTAATACATGCATGCCTTGCATTGCTTAAATTCATCTCACTGAAATATTAAATAATACTCAATACCTCCCAGAAATGATATTATAAAACCCGCTCAAAGAGTTAAATAGTAAAATCAGTGGAGTAATCAATAGAAACAGAACACTCTATACCAGACATGGGCAAACTTTGACACTCTAGATGTTTTAGACTTCAATTCATACTATTCCTGATAGCCGATAAGGTGGCTGGGATTCCTTGTAGTTGAAGTCCAAAACCCCTGGAGGACTGAAGTTGCCCATGTCTGCTCTCTATAGTGGTTCACAAACTTTGATCCCCCAGGTGTTTTGGATTGACTCCCAGAAATTCTAGATAGCTTACCAGGTGTTACGAATTGTGGAAGCTGAAATCTAAAACATCTGGAAGACCAAAGATTGGGAACTACTAGGGCCCCCGTAGCGCAGTGGGTTAAAGTGCTGAGCTGCTGAACTTGCTGAACAAAAGGTCACAGGTTTGAATCCAGGGGGTGGCGTGAGCTCCCATTGTTAGCCCCAGCTTCTGCCAACGTAGCAGTTAAAAACATGCAAATATGAGTAGATCCAATAGGTACCATTTCGGTAGGAAGGTAATGGCACTCCATTCAGTCATGCCAGCCACATGACCTTGGTGGTGTTTACGGACAACGCCGGCTCTTTGGCTTAGAAATGGAGATGAGCACCAACCCCCAGCATCAGACACAACTGGACTTAATGTCAGGGGAAACCCTTTACCTTTACCTATGATCTACTCTATAACAGTAATATACAGGGGCCAAGATGCCCAGTTGATTTCTCTTCCAGGATAAATAAATATTACACAGCATACAATTTAAAAAGGTGCACATGTTGAAACTTAATAGGAAAGTCCTTCTACACTCTTGGAATAATTATGGCCAAAGTCCTGAGTGGATATTGTCTATGTAGTCTCACAGAAAATGCAGAAATATGATGTTATTTTACTTTTATTCTATGCTGTTTATGGCTAAATTTGTAATTCAGCCAAAGTAATTAAAATTGTTACCTATCATATGTTAAGAAAACATATGAACCATGAGCAGAGTAGATTAGGAAGAAGAGAAAGAATGTCAAGTATATTTTTCATAGGTGATGAAAGACTTAAGAGAAATGATGAACAAGCACCTAAAAGTGAGATCAGTATCTAATTTGTAGACAGTACCATGTCCATCAATAATCTCAAACTGGAAAAAAGGTGCCAAAACAGAACTCCTCAATCAGATAAGAGCAAGCCATCCCAGACCTGTTGACATATCATAGCAAGTAGATTGCAGTTGGCCAATGTTTTTCAGCCATCTTCTGCTATCTAAAAGATAAAAGAGTTGAAATAGAATGTCAACTTTACAACAAAACACTTACTTCAGTGTGGGAATTAATGCAATGCATTTTTAAGAAACTGATTTTTACCTTCTCAAATTAATGTAAGTCACTAAAATATATAAAAAACCATATGTGCTGAATGTTATCACTGTCGGTGACCCGGAAGCTCAAGCTGGTGCAGAACACTGCTGCCCGACTCCTGTATGGTACTCCAGCAGGTTGTCACATAACACCTACCTTGCAGGATCTGCACTGGCTCCCAGTTGAGCACCGGATCACCTTCAAAGTGTTGGTACTTACCTTTAAGGCATTACACGGCCTGGGGCCAATGTACCTGAGGGACCGGCTTACCCCATATTGCCCTATGAGATTACTGCAGTCAGAAAATAACAACCTGCTGACAATTCCCTCCACTAAAACACTCAGGCTGACGGCAACCCATAGGAGAGCGTTCTCGGTGATCGCCCCAACGCTGTGGAACGCTCTCCCAGCCGAGACAAGAGCCCTTCAAGACCTCCTGTCTTTTAGGCGATCGTGCAAGACATTTCTCTTTCGACAAGCCTTCGGCCCTTAAGTTACCATCAGGATCCCAGCTTCCTTGCTGTCTTGCTGTTTATGTTGTATTGCGCTGTGTATTGGTCGTTACACAGCACCCTGTGTTTTAATCCATGATTTTAGAGTGTATAATGTGTTTAATGTGTTCTGTTTTAACTATGTTTGTTGTGCTTGACTTGTTGTGAGCCGCCCCGAGCCACCCGGGAGTGGCGGCCTAGAAGTCTGACTGATAAATAAATAAATAAAAAGCTATAAGTGTCTAAAGCAAGGATATGACCATAATTCTAAATTCATGAACTTCATGCATAAAGGAAGATCTTTACCACCTCCTTTCTGGTTCTTGATCTTGGTGCAGTTTCAAAAGGTATATAGACCAGAAGAAGACAGAATATTCAGACTAATACCTCCACTGTCAGTGTCTATATAGTTATGACTCATTCTGTGTTGCCTTCTCATTGCCTTTCTGTATGTTTAGACTTACAGATCTCCCAGTTTCTACATACAAGTATGCTATATAATTATCTTGCCATGTTTAGGTATCCAGGGGATTCATATAATAATAATAATAATAATAATACTTTATTACTTGTGAGTCGCCCTCCACCAATGGTGCTCCGGGCGACTTACATCCTTTAAAAACATAGATACATCAGTTAAAACAGCAGATATGAGCCGTAGAAGGCTCTGCCATCCATCCAGTTCAGTCCCCGAAAGCCTGGCGGAAGAGCCAGGTTTTCAGGCCAGCCAGAAATCTGGCCGGGGCCAGTGTGGCCCTAAGCGCAGGCGGGAGCGAGTTCCAGATCATAGGGGCCGCCACCGAGAAGGCTCTTCTACGGGTCTCTGTCAGCCGGGCCTCTCTCACCCCAGGGATAGCTAACCGGTCGCCATTTATTACGCGTGCGGCGGTCTTTCGCAGCGTTGGTCTGTCAGCTGATCGCCCAGGTAGGCTGGTCCCATTTTTGCCGAGCTTTGAAGGTTATCACCATGAGTTTGTAGATCGCTCTAAGCTCAATGGGTAACCAGTGAAGATCTTTTAAAATTGGTGAAATATGGCTCTGGCCGATGCCCCGGAGATGAGTCTGGCCGCTGCATTCTGGATGAGTCTCAACCTCCGAGTCGTGGCCAACGGTAGGCCCACATACAAGGCGTTGCAGTAGTCAAGACGGGAGACCACGGTGGCATGAATCACCGTCCTCAGCGCCTCTGGTGGTAGATAGGGGGCCAACCGTCGGGCCCTACGGAGGTGAAAGAAGGCACCCTTGGCAGCGGCCTGGATCTGAGCCTCCATCGTCAGTTTCTCATCCAAGAGTACTCCTAAGCTCTTTACCGCCGGGGCTGCGGACAAGGGCTCGCCCTCAAAGGGTGGTAGTGGAGAGTGGGGGTCGGGTCGGCCGGGCCAGAGGATCTCCGTTTTCGCCGGGTTGATCTTTAGCCTGTGTGCTCTGAGCCAGCTTGTGACCGCCTTCAGCCCCGGCTAAAGCTTTCAGGTACCGACAGCACCCCTGGGTCGAGCTTCAGCAGCAGCTGCGTGTCATCGGCGTATTGATAACAGTTGAAACCGTGGCTTCTAGCGATACCGGCCAGGGGCTGGACGTAGATGTTAAAAGGGTGGGGGACAGGATGGCACCCTGCGGAACCCCGCACTCCAGCCCACATTTCCTGGAGACCTGGCCCTGCCACTCGACCCGCTGCGAGCGACCGCAGAAACGATCCTAACCAGGTCAGGGCCTTGTCTTGATCCCAGAGGCCGCCAAGCGGCGAAGTAGCAAATCATGATCAACGGTGTCGAAGGCCGCAGTTAGGTCAAGGAGGACTAGGACTGCCGAGCCCCTCCGTCCAACTGGCGGCGGATGTCATCTGTGATTGCTACTAGAACGGATTCGACACCGTGGCCCGCTCGGAAGCCTGACTGAAATGGGTCTAGGCCCCCGGATCGTTCCAAGAAGTCCCGCAGCTGGTTTTCCACTGCTCGCTCCAATAGCTTCCCCAGAAAGGGCAGATTAGCGACAGGGCGGTAGTTCGCCGGTTCATTGGGGTCGAGGCTCGCCTTTTTCAGAAGAGGGCTAACTCTAGCCTCCTTCAGGGACTCGGGAAGGAGCCTGTGTCCAATGAGAGGTTCACCAGATCCACCAGGGCGTCCAGTATGGTGTCTATGCAGGACTTGATTAAGTGCGATGGACAAGGGTCCATGGGGCAGGTCGTAGCCCTTGCCCCGGTCACCAGCTTATGAGTGATGCCAAGTTCATTAAAAACAAAAGGCTCCGAAAGAACTTTATACAGGAAACACTCCATATAATGAGATCTCTATGATAGCATTCATATATTTTTTGTTTTCATTCATCTCCAAGAAACATCTGTATAACATTATTTAAGATTGCAAAACTGCTTCACTGCTTAACTGCGTTTATAGGTGTATTTTTTGCCATTCTCTAGAATTTTATCAATGTGTAAATTAAACATTTGTCAAATAGCTACATTAGTAGTATATTATATCCTGTCCCTGCAGCACTCCCATGTAATAATTCAATTTCCCTTCTGTGTCAGTACATGTCAGTATATTCTTGTTGTGTGCATTTTTCACGTTTTACCTGGATGATTCCAACTCCTGCATTTCATTTGAGAAGCCCTAATATTTTTAATTTATGATGCTTATGCCTTTGACTTTAATTCCTTTTATACCTCATACATTATTGCAGTCAGAGACTTGTCTATTAAAATCTTGTCAAAAGTGTCTTGGTAAACTGAGATATTTGCATTTCATCTTTCTGATGCAAACCATCTTAGGATGGCATCTAAAACATAATCGACAAAATGACATGTGTTCTTGTTCTCTGCTCTTCCTTCACCTTCATATCTATCATCTCTATTTTATTCAATTGTCGCTACCATCAATTCATTCTTGGGAAACTGATATTCATGCAGTTCCTCGGGAAATATGGTCCCCATACTACTATTAGTTATTATGATTTAAGACTCTAGTATATAGCCACTCTCAGAATGCATTTTCCCATGTTCTTTGTGTTTGTATATAGACTTGGGTAGTTGCTTGTCAGCTAATGAAATCTGGCAGAGCTCCAAAGTAGGCTTTATGATGAGTGACTATGCTTTATTGTACCAAATGAAACTTTTTTCTTCCCATTATTATTCATATCATCTCTAACTATCCTTAATGATCCATAATTTATTAACATTTTGCCTTTTTTTTTCTTCGATGAGAATCTAAATAAGTTTTATACAAAATGAGTTCAGAATGCATTTTACGTTTGCTATCTGTGCCAGATGCAGCTTCCTCCCTTAGGTAATTAGCTATAAGAATACACTAATTAATTGAACAGGTACAAGATATGCATTTAGTCACTGCTTAGGTTACACAAAATACTAAACAAACCTTAACATTGATCTGGGAACTGCATTAAATCTTGTATAATTTTAATAAGGGTCCTAAGATTTGCCATTAAGCAGCATGCTTTTGTGTCATGATCCATGTATGACTATGTCTAGGTCATTGATCTTCAACACAGTCCAATGCATGCATATTTATAAATAAATTCTACAGAGTTTTGTGGGGCTAACTTCTAGGACTTTGTCACATTTTATCACATTTTGTCACATTTTGCATTTAGAATGACACACATACACATATATACTTTTAAATATGTTTATGCAGCAGTACATATGTATGTATGTTTTATGTCTTTATATATATACATATCTCACCATAGAGACTGGTACATATATAAACAAAAGCCTAAAGTATGTGTGAAACTGCTTAAATGCCCAGCAGCAATATCTACAGCACATGACTAATCTCCTATATCACACCAGTTTGGGATTCCATTGTTCCCTCAGCATTGCACTATTAATAGTCTGGTTTTGCTGTGTTTTGGGGGTTCTTAATATATTAAGACCAAAGTCTACACGTGGAAGGGAGACACATTGTACCTGCTGGCTGCACTCCGAGGTTGTCTGTCTGAGTAGATTCTTGATTTCAGTATTCAGTATGTGTATAATCCTGAAGGCTGCAATGTACATTCATATAGTCTAAAATTGGTATTTCAAACCATTAAAGACAGATTTATACGGTTGTACTCCCCCCTACCAATATATAATCTGATCTTTAGGATTTTTACTTATAATAGCAATCCACACATAAAAATACAGCCCTTTAATGAATGTCATTTGTAACTGTGCTAATGAAACATTGAGTTAATAGTAGAATAGTTGGAATCAACCAAATAGATGTAGTTCTTATCATGTTATTAAAAATAACTGGCATAGGAAACCTAATTCAAATAGGAAATCTCAGCCATAGAGGAAGTAACTGAGACTGACTGAATATCACCTTTGCTATTAATAGTATTAAGTATTACATCTAGCTTTACCTTTAATGCTTGTTTATTAAAAATATTGATTGATTGATTGATCAATTCTGATCTTAAGCAGGTAATTTAGCTAGAATATACACTTAAAGACAAAATTAAGGTTGGCCACGATTCAAAGGCAGATTGATGCTCAGGGAAGATAGAATCGAGAGCAGCTGAAAGATGGACAGGTGGTCAGTCGGCTCACCAAGTCAGAAGCATTGTGGGGAACTAGAAAGGATAGAGAAAAGAAGTGGAGAGATTGGAGCAGATTATTTTGGTTGTAGCACTGAGTAAATAAAGTTTTAAATGAATTGCATTTTTGTTCCAAGATGTACTGAGATGATCAAAAGCATAAACAGATATTGATAGGGTGGAGGAAATGAAGCTGGTATTAGACTAAGAATAACTAGTGGGAGAAGTATGACATGTTAAGGAATCAGGACAAGAATAAATTGAAGTCTGCAAGTGCCATGTGACAACAGTAGGAACTAGCAGAACAGGGTTTGGTAATCCCTAGAAACAAAAGTAGACAAAGAAGGCCATCTGAAACTCAGGATGTTTTATGAATGGGATATATCCATAGCTCTTGAAAAAGTTTGGATCAGAATATAGATTCTAGTCATATCCAGACAATAGGATGTACTTCTTGGCAGGCTGAAGTATTGAAATAAAACACACATTTAAATGCATAACTGGGGATAAATCACACACTTAAATGTGTGTTTAAATATGTATTTGAAGATGAATATTTAAAAGCATAGATAAATGTGGATATTAAATAGAACAAAATTATGGTGAAAAGATGAAAAACTGACACATTCAAAAGACTGATTCATGTATACCATGACTTTTTGAGGAGAGTTTGCTGGGAGAACAAAAGACATCTCCATCTGAAGATAGCATAGGAGGAAGTGATGAAGGGTGATCTAAGTATCAGTAGACATGAGAAAATGGTGATGGACAGTATGTAAGACTAGAATATCAATAGGAAAAGCCAATAATTGGACTGAAATTCAAAGACAGATAATAAGTAGATCCATAATGTTGAAATATGAATTGGGAAGCTGAGAAAAACCTATATGCAGTAGCATTTTGTAGCAATAGGTGGATCTCACAATGGAAAGTCAAATCTTATCCTTCTGCTGTATTCTTTTAGAAAGGTTAAAATGGTATTTATCTTGACAATGCAGATGCATTCCTCTAAGGCAGTGGTTCTCAAAGTGTGTTCCATGGAGCCCTTGGTGCTCTAGGAAGCATTCTGAGGGGCTCTGCGATTCGTGCCTCCTTCCCCCCCTCCTCCTCCAAACCTTTCCTCCTCTTTCCTGCTCCTTTCCCTCACCTGCCTCCCTTACCACCAAAAGCCTTTCCCCCTGCCTCTCTTGCCCCCAAAACATTTTCCATTCACTTTCCTCACCCCAGAAAATTTCCCCCTGCCTCCCTCGTGGCCCAGGCCCTTTTTTCCTTGTCACCCAAACACTTTCCTCGTTATTGTTAATATTACAAAGGCTAAGTGGTCACATGTTGAGGTTGCCTTGATTGTGCTTTTCCTGCATGGCAGAAGTGGATTGGACTGGAGGGTCCCTGGGGTTGCTATTATTGTTGTTGTTGTTGTTGTTAGTATTATTATTACAACGGCTGAATGGTAATCTGTTGAGATGTTTTGCTCGTGATTTTCCTGCATGGCAGAAGAGGATTGACTAGATTATTATTATTATTTCAAATTTATAGGCTGCCACTCCCGGGGGCTTGGAGTGGCTTACATCAGACATGAGTGAGACAATAAAACAGTAAAAACAGTAAAATATAAAACTGATTAGCCAGGTGGGAAAGCCTGCCTAAACAGATATGTCTTGCACGCTCTCTGAAACGCTAGTAAGTCTTTTGAGCATAATGGACTTCAAGCGGAAGAATGTTCCAAAGAGACGGAGCTGCAGCAGAGAAGGCCCTGCACCTGGTCTTTGTAAATTGTATGATCTTGAGACATTGAACTACAAGCAGCATTTGATCTTCAGATCAAAGTGGTCTCTGAGGTTGATAGAAGGCGAGTCGATTTTTTTAGATATAACGGGCCGGGGCCATGTAATGCCTTGAAGGTGAGGACCAGTAGCTTAAAGATGATTCAATACTCGATCGAAGCCAGTGAAGTTTTTGCAGAATTGAGTGATGTGGCACCTTGCAGGGGGCCCCTCCAAGAGTATAGCAGCTGCATTTTGGGCCAATTTATGTCTACGGATGGTAGACCCTGGTAAGCCGATGTAAAGAGCATTGCCATAGTCTAGTCTCAAGATGACCAAGGGCTGGATCACTGTGGCCAGGTCATCTCTACGGAGGTAGGGGGCCAGGCGTCTGATACAACACAGATGGAAGAAGGCCGTTCTACTGATGGTGGACATCTGGGCATCCATAGTCAATCAGGAGTCTAATTGGTCACCCAGGCTCTTCACTGGAGGTGAAGGACGCAATCTCTCGCCGTCTAGGGTCGATAAATTGATGGTCCCACCACTCGGGGAACCCAGCCATAGGATCTCTGTTTTTGCAGGGTTCACTTTCAGCCTGCTAGATCGAAGCCATCTGGTAACGACCTCTAGACACTATTGGAGATTGCACAGCGCACTGGCTGCCAGACTGCTACCTAGCACAATTCAAAGTGCTGGCTTTAGTCTATAAAGCCCTAAATGGTTCTGGCCCTGCTCCAAACGTATCTCTCCTTATGAACCATCAAGGAATTTAAGATCTTCTGGAAAGGCCCTGCTCTCGGTCCCGCCTTTTCACAGGTTCATTTGGCGGGGATGAGAGATAGGGCCTCCTCAGTGGTGGCCCTCGGCTGTGGAACGCCTCCCCTAGGGACATTAGATCAGCCCCCACCCTCTTAATATTTTGTAAAAAAAGTCAAAACCTGGCTTTGTGAGCAGGCTTTCTCAAATGCAGTGTAGCAGATAACTTCTTGACCTCGGAACGACTGGACAATTGTGATCGGATAACGATTTTGGTATTGAGATGTGGAGGATTTATGCTTTTATTGATTTTACTGTTTATGGAATTTTATGTATATTATATGCTTTTAACTGTTTTTATATTATTGTGGCATTGAATTGTGTCGTTTATAAACCGCCCTGATTCTCTCTCGAGTTGAGAAGGGCAGTACAGAAATACAGTAAATAAATAAATAAACATTTTGTATAACCCCAGAAAAGCCCTACCTATAAAAAACATTAGAACCTAATATCAATAAATTATAATCAAACAAAAATTATACAATGATGTAAAATCTGAATGTAAAACATTCACATTAACTTACAAAAGCCAACTGATGGCTCCTGGGGTTTTCAGTAAAATAGTAAGCTTATGTCTGTCAAAATGTTTGCCTGATATATACATACATACATACATACACGTGTACATACGTGTGTGTGTGTGTGTGTGTGTGTACACAATACCTAAACATTTCATGCGACTCCAAAAGAAAGTTTTGCTTCAAAAATACCTATGCGGCTGGAAAAAAATGAGAAACTGCTTTAAGGGGTTCCAAGGGCATTACAGCTTGGAAGCTTTAATGGCTTTGTCATAACACTGCCCTCACATCAACTCTTTACAATACTTACCAGTGAATTTTGGTTTTAGCAGCAGTTTGCTTAGGAATATTAGCATGTTGCCCAGGGTGACCTCAACATACTATTTGTGAAAATATTTAATGCACGCTATGAATCATGAGCTAACTCCCAACTGCTGTCATCTGTACTATTGCAGTTCTACCTACATAATATTCCACAACATGTGGAGGATTACTACAGACAAACTTTTCAAGCATTTTCCATTTAACATGCCTCTTGATACCTGTTTTTTCCGCAAGCATATCTTTCTTTTTAAAAGGGCAGATAACCAATTCTCCACTTGCTTGTTCTTTTTCTTCAAAATAGTTGACTAGCAGTAAAATGAAGAGTACAGAGGCTCTTTAAATTGTCTTGAAATTGTCCTTGAGAATCTGAATATATCCTGAAATTGTATTGTTCCTGCTGATGGACAGTGATAAAGCTAAATTCAAAATGTGAACAACACATGTAAAACTGTATTATAAATCACAGTATTAAGATACAGAATACATAAGCATGCATTTATTTATTAAGGACATACACTAGATTTTATTTACTTTGTATTTTTAACTTATTTTTTCTAATGCTATTAGGCAGGAAGACTTTGGAACCATTTACACGGAGACCATTAACTTAACCAAGGTGAAGTATAAAGTACTCTGGAAGATCTGTTTGGCTTGTCTCCATGTGTTTGTGCATTTTTGTCCTTTGTGCTATTTTTGTTCAGCTCTTTAGTTCGTCCTTTGCTCAATGAACACTCTACTAAGAGTGAGTTTAGGTGAATAGCTGAAGTGGAGATTAACAACCTCATGAGGGAAAACAAATTGAAACTGAATCCAGACAAAAAAGAGGTACTTGTCATCCAGGGTCCTAACCTGGGGATGGAGATGTGCCAACCAGTCCTGGATGCTGTTACACTCCTCAAGAAAGACTGTGTTCGCAGCTTGGGAGTGCTCCTGGATCTGTCTCTACAGATATCAGACCAGGTAGATGTGATGGTTAGGAGTGCTTACTATCAGCTTTGGCTGATACGCCTGCTTCACCATTTCCTATATTTGAAGGACCTGAAGAAGGTGGTGCACACAATGGCAACCTCAAAGTTGTACTTCTGCAATGTACTCTTCATGATTGACTACCCTTATACCAAGTTTGGAAACTCCAGTTACCAGACTGGTTACAGGAACATTTAGGAGTGAGCATATTACACTGATCCTAAAGTTGCTCCACTGGCTGCCAATTAGTTTCTGGGCAAAGTACAAGTTATTGGTTTTAACCTTTTAAGCCCTACATGATTTGGGTCCAGGCTATCTAAAGGATCACCTTCTCCCATATAATCTGCTTTGTACACTTAGGTCCTCTGGGAGGCGGTTACGCCAGCTAGTCAAAACCCAACTGGCGATCACCACCCAGAGGACTTTTTCATCAGCTGCTCTACAACTGTGGAATGACCTGCCAGTAGAACTCTGACAGCTGTCTGAACTTAAGATACAAATGAAGACTTATGTTTTCTACCTACCCAGACAATTTTAATTGTGAATTTTAAATTCCACCATATGTCTTGTTTTTGTTTTGTGTATTTTGATACATATTTATGGAGGTAGGTTTTAATATATGTATTTGTATGGAGTGTTTTAAAATGATTATGTATTTGATTATGTTTAGTAATGCTGTAACCTGCTTTGAGCTGCAAGGAGAGGGAGGAGGCAAGCAATAAAACTGTTGTTTGTTTGTTTGTTGGAATTACTCTTTGGTGATTTCACCCCTTGCTCTCAAATGAATTTCCTACCATTCAAATATCTGTTTGAGATTTAAAGTAGAAAAACTGTTTCTTCTGCTCCAGATATGAGAATGTACACATTTACATACTACGTTTATGTAAAAATGCATTTGGCTCACAATGCAACCAAAGGAGAAACAATTTTATGTAGTTACTTTACCAGGGGCCTCACAAAAAAATTCGATGCCTCCAAGTACTTTTTTTTTTATACCACCTCACTCAGTCCGAAGGCGATTCGAGGCGGTTACACGTGGCAACATTGCCAAAATATAAAATACAACAAACAATACACAACTATATAAAAACAATACGATTAACAGTTAAAATTATAAAATTATAAAAAAAGAAATCTCAGCATCTCCTCAATAGAGTCTATTTCCGTTGCAATGTCATATTAATCCCAAATTGAAATCAATGAGGTTTAATTTTAATAACAACTCAGTGAAGTCTTATGGATTTTAAGTGGAATATTCTAGCCATGGCTGAGTGCTCTTTCACACTATCCAATTAAAGCACAATATTCTACTTTGACTGCCATGACAACATCCTGGGTTTTCTAGTTTGATAAGGCATTGGAGTTCTCTGAATGTTTGTACCCCAACTGCAGTTCCTAAGGTTTCAGAGAATAGAACCATGGCAGTTAATGTAGAATATACTGCTAGGATTGTGTAGTGTAAAAGGGCTTAGGGTGCACAATCAATTGATGCTGTATAAATAAATTTACCTTTGTTAAATGTATGAGATAAGACTCCCTGAGTTTTACTGACCAGATGAATTTGCTTTAATTTTGGGGTGTTGTATGGTTTTCAGGCTGAATGGCTGGATGCAGATGCCCTCATTAATTGACTATGCTATCTGCCACTCAAAACAGTCAAATCTAGCTTGCTAATTGCATTCTTTACACTTGTTCAACAGACAATTGTTCTTTTCTCCCCACCCTGTGTATTCCACAGGTTTATATACTCCACTTGCTTTACTACCATCAGATCCTCTACAGATGCCAGCCACAGATGCAGGTGATACGTCAGGAGAAACGGCTGCTAGAACAAAGCCATACAGCCCAGAAACCACACAACACCCCAGTTATTTCAGCCATGACAGCTTTCAACAATACATCTCTCTAGCTTTATTTATCTGGGTGATTTTTTGCTCATCAGTGAATGTACTGAAGTTAAAACTACATTCTTTTTAGTAGTTCCCTTAGTTTCTATAAAGTTTGTCAAAGAGAAGAACATAATGTTCACAAATAGTGGGGGGATGAATTAATCAACTACATGGTTTATTTCTCCTTTTGCAATGTTATTTTTTTTACAATGGAGCAAATTTGTTGATGAATGGGATTCTTTTAATTTTTTCACCAATTATTCACAGTTCTGAAAATGTTCTTGTGGTAATTGAGAACCCATGGGTGATAACAGGCTTTATAAAAATGGTTGATAATAATGCAACACTTGTTCCTGAAGACTTGTGACTAGAGCAGCTACCTGTGTTAAGCCAATCACAGAACCATACTTCATAAGGCAGCAATTGCACCAGAAAGACCAAAATAATTGGTGCTACCTGCACAGATGGTTCATTTAAACAGATAAAATTGAATTTAATTGCATGGTGGAAAAGCTGTCTTTGTTGTATTTCTGTGGAGTCAATTATGCTACAGTCATCTTGCCACATGTTTCTAAAGCTTTTAATACATACAGTATGTCAGTAAAATGTTGATATTCCAGCACTGGCATGATAATCACAAGAGTGGTCATCACTTTGAATAAAACCACTTTGGATTAAGCTGTGTTAGTATATTTTAGCATAAAAGCATATAAGTAAACAGTAACAACTTTGAGACTAAATACGAAGAAGAAATGTATAGTATAATTAGTAGACTCAGTCCATTTCATTACCTGTAACATCTCATGAAGTGGACTGTGTCCCCAAAGAATTATACTAGAACTACCTTCTTCTCCTTAGTCTCAAAGATATTCCTGCATTTTATTATGTCTTTTTTAAGATAATGATAACAGTTTTTCCCCACATTAGTAAAACATCTTTTCTTACAGGAATGAAGAGCACATTAATCTCCAAATGTATTTCAACTCCCATCATTCCTCAACATTGGCCGTGTGAGCTATGCTGTTCTGATCTGCAGATCAATAGCATCTGGTTAGCTATGTTCTATTCATCCCTGCTTCACAATATATTGGAGCATATAATTTTTAAATAAATTATTTTCCCTGCATAATGATAACTTCCATGTAGAAATGTACTAGTATAAAATATGTTCACAGAAATTCATAAATATCTATCTTTCACTTAAACAGAAAAACATCAGCATAAAGAGCACAACAAAAAGACATTCAATCTTCACATGGGATGAATGCATTTTAGTGTATATCTGATACAACAGAAATGGAATAAAATGTCATGTAGGAACCATCCCGTAACCCCTCATATTTTCATATTACTTTACTTTCTTTTGTATTTTATCCTGTGAAAGTCCATTGAAGCTCCATCAGAAATGGCATGGTAGACTTTAAAATATATATAAAAAGAAAGGTGATAGTGTGATTGGAAAACTTTCCTCTCCCAAATAGGTGCTTCATTCTTGCCAAAATGTTCATCTCACTCTACATTTGATCAAAAGTACAAACTCAGAGTTCTTTGTGCAAAATGCAACCTCAATCAATTAATTGTTCTTGGAACCATTATGTTCTCTGAAAATTGATTAGAGAGAATCACCAGATGTGCATCAAACCTGGCAGAATAACAAGATTGCCCCTCTTTGTAGTGTATGCCTTCTTTTGAAAAAGAGAAAATTATTCATGTTTTCAGGGGGAACAAGAACAAACAATTTGGAGAGAGTTAGTTAATTAGCCCAAACAGAAGAGCAAATACAACCCATTAACTCTAAGAGCTATTCAAGAGACAGATGGATTAGCAAAGCTGTTGCCTTTCCTTTGGCCTTCACTGGAAATGCCAGACAAAAAAAGTGTGTCCTCTTCCAATGTTCTGCAATGCAGGGTAATATACAAAATGAAAGAGCAACGTGAAATTAAGAAAAGTTGGCTCTGGCCCCAGGGTGCTCATATTCTAAGTATTCATTACTACGGTTACTATCAAAGATTTATGATATTCCAGGAGCCTGCTTGGCACTGGTAACCAATGTATTTTTATGGTAGGTATAGTGTCTATTCATTATCAAAGGCACATGTTTCTAAACCTTGTCCATGTTTTCAATGAAAAAAGATAATTTTGAATTAGTGACATATGTATTATTGTTTCAAGTGTTTGTCTTTCTGTTGTACATACTTGATCAAAGACTTAGCCAATGTAATGGGAACTAAATCTCAATAAGGTATTGATGTGATGCATTTTGCATAGAATTTTTGAGAAATAAAGATGTGAGAGTAGGATAGATTAAAGTCTGAGAGCAAGTTTGTAGAATGAATATAAATAATTCCACTCATTTAGATCATGATAATTTGTCTTAATATGAACATGGCTCTTTAAATAATCCTGCCTCCCTGTGGACAGAATCCAGTACGAACCCTTCAGGGTTTAGGGAAATTGGTTGTTGTCATTGTTTGCACAGTGAAGTAGAAAAAGCTTGGTGACGTTCAAGTTCAATTGGTTTGAAATAACAAATAATAACATATGTTTTAAATTACAAACTATAGTTCATATGGCAAGGACTTTCTACTTTATTCATGTATACACAGAATTCTCACATTTGATATTATGGGAAAGCCATAGTGCTTTTTGTACTGCTATGTTTATACTTGAATTCTGATTAAAATAACATGAAATATTAATAAGTAAATTGGGAGAGATTAGTTCATTAAGTATAAATTAAAAGTTGGCATCCATTATTTAGCACAGCAGTTCGGTCTCCCAGTTGATATCATTTATATTGCTTTAATTATTATTCCATTTCACAAGTCATATGACAACAGTCAATTGAGAAGATATGCGATGAAGCAGAAGCTTGAAGTTCACAGTTTAGATCATGAAAGGTTACCCTTCTGTAGAACAGTTACTCATTTCTATACCTTTTTTTTCAAAAACAGACTAAATTCTGCATATCTGCATTTTAATTAATCTACACATAATTGAAAATTTAAAAAATGCTGAAATATATTTGCTGCTGTATTGTAGTATGCATGAAAGAGGGATGAGCCTCAAGGTATTGTGTTATTTACCATCAAGTTGGCTTTGACTTATGGTGACCTTCTGAAAGAGCAACCTCCAAGTCACCATATCATCAAAAGCCCTACTCAGGGATGTGATTGAATCTATCCATCTGGAATGTGGTCCTTTTCCCCTGTATTATCTTAGCAAGTATTATTTTCTCTTCTAACAAGTCATATATGCTTTTGATACTGGCAGAGTACAACAGTTTAGTTGTATTGTCTTCTAGAGAGAGTTCAGTCTTGATTTTCTATAGGGCTTATTTATAAGCAGTTCCCAAGTTACAAGCATCCAGTTTACAAACAACTCATTGTAACAGGATGAGACAACAGAAAGTGAGATAAATCTACCCATAGGGTAGATTTTATAACTCTTTTACTCCTGAAAAAGTTATAATAGGGTAAAGGAGTATCAACTGAAGCTTTATCACCAATCCTTGTTCCCACAACGAGCCAAATTTTCCAAATTCTAATTATCACAGGGTCAGAAAGTGAGGTGAAATCTTCTAAAAAGGGGCATAGACAGCAAAGCAATCATCATAGATGTGTTAACCTATCCCTTTGCTCCCCAAAGCTAAAATATATGTTTTTGGCTGGTGTGACAACCCCTTGTTGACCGGCCTCAGACTGGACAATCTTTCTATATCCAAACTGCTGACCCTCAATGCAAAGGGACCTTGAAGTTACCTCAGCCACTTCCGTCTTATGGCAGGGTAGACTATCTCCTTTATTTAACCATTGAACTGCAGAGATTTATAATTTCTCAGTATCCACTTGACCACGCTGCCACCATTTATCGGTCCGACCACTGACCTTGAGGGCCACCACCAATAAAAGAATTAGGAGAGGTGTTTTTCATTTTAAAATGCAAACAATTTATTATGACACAAATGGGTACAAAATCTTGGTTGGTTTTATACTTCCTCAGAGGCACAAACTTATTCTGTTACACAAAACACAATGGGGATATATTATAGGGTTTCCACTAAACCTCTATAAACCCCTGGACTCTTCCAACTTTAACTAGGGTCTCTATACCCATACAACTGGACTGCTCTCTTGCAGACCTTAAGACCAACTAAAATACTGAACTGTTCTCTTACAGTCCTCAGGACCAACTAACACAAAACAGAACTCCTCCCCCTCTCTTGTGGCAGTTGGCTTCCAACCGCTCTTTTCCAACTGTAAAATTCAAACCTTGAACATTCTAAAAGCCTCTAGCCCTGGTTGCCATGGCGACAGCTCTTCAAAGCTTCTGCCAAGCCTCCCCTCTGTTTCACCCACAGCAACAATCCATAGAATATTCCCCCGAACTACACAAAACAACATACATTTAACATATGTCACACAACATTTACACACAAATAATCGACATCATTACAGCTGGTGTTACACTTAAAACAATGTACTTCTTCCGACTTACAAATTCAACTTATAAACAAACCTACAGAACCCTGTTCATATGTTGGGAACAGCCTGTATTGGTTTTTTTCAGTAGGCCACTGTATCTAACTCATCACGTTTCAAATGAGTTGATTTTCTTCGTATCAGTTTTCTTCATTCCCCAGAGACCACTACGGTCCATGGATTGAAATCTATTGAAGGTTCCATCTCTCAAGGTCTGCCGCTTATCATCGACGAGGCAGTGCACTTTTTCTGCCATAGCGCCTGTTCTCTTCCTGAGGAGACCCGATCAATAACTGATCTTCAGGCTTCAGGAGGACCTGTAAGACCTACCTTTTTCGACAGGCACTTAATCTTTAATGCTGCATAGTCCACTCTGATCTAAAGCTGTTTTTATGTTTTAATCTTTTACTGTGATTGTGTTGGTTGTTGTTGTAAACCACCCTGAGCCTTCTTGGGAAGGGTGGTATATAAATTGAAATAATAAATAAATAAATATTGTTCAGCATTCACAACCATAATAAGAAATATCATAACATAGAGAATGCTAGTTTTAATATTTAATGTTATATCTGTACACTTTAAGAGCTTTTTGTTCATTCACAGTTGTCCTTCTGATTGTAGTCTCCAGTTTGATTAATGACTGAGCTAAAATATGGAAAGTTTTGAACATTATTGGTATACCATCTCTATTGGTATACCATCTATTCATGGTGATTTATTTCTCCCAAGCATGCTCTCAGTGCAGCTTTCACTTGACTTTTTAAAACTGGAGGCTTGTGAAAACATTATTTTTCCTTAAATAGATCTAAAGCCCTTTCATCTCTTTTATATAGTTCTTCAGTATACAGTTTCCAGCCTTTTTTTATTTCTTTGTGGCCATGAAATGTGCCCTCCTGCTGGCACAAATATCCAGGTTTTTTTTTAATTTGGCTGAAAGTCTCATAAAAAAATGCTTAGAAAATACTTGTTTTTCTCTTCCTGCTTGCCGAGCTTCAAAGACTTGTGTTCAATTACATAGAATATTTTCTCTTCCTCCAACCAAATCTGTATCTCAGAAGAAGTCTTAAGTCCTTAGACCTAAGCTCAGAGACAGCAAACACCCCACCACCCAAATGCACATAAGTCTCCAAACAGGGTATCCAAACATTCAGTCCTGATAACCTTCTGTTCTGTGCAGTTTTCCAAAAGACTTATATGTGACAAATTACTCAAATTTGTTGGAAACTGTGCACAACTGCTTGAGTGACAATGACAAACAATGTCTTCATTGTAGATTTAGTTCTGTGTACATTCTGAAACAAAATGTGACTTTGGGAGATTAAAAATATCTCATGTTAGTGGATGAAGGTTGCAATGGGATTTCATAAAACAAATTGGATCCTGTTCTCTACCAGACTTCCAGAGTTTTATTAAAATGTAGCCACTTATACTTGCAAGTCCGTTTTTAATTTCCTCTGAATGTCATACCTCTTTCCATCTGAAATAATATTTTTTCTTTGGTTTTATCACTACTAGGACATCCAACAAAGCAATTCATAGTTTGGAATCTGAATTATTTACTGAATCATCCTGTGAAGATATGGAAGAGATGTTTTCATACAACACTTTAAGAGTATTTGCTGTGGCTGTATCTGAGTACTTTGAGTAATATGATATGTTCATAGTTCATCCTGAAGCAATCAAATGCAATCATTACATTAAAGAAAGGAAGATCGATAGGTTTTAAGACAGCTATTCTTTCTCCAAATGAGAAAGATGCTTGCAGAAGCACATTATGTGGCAGAATGTTTTTGGATGTTGCAGAGACTTTAATGTATCAGCACATCTTTTTTTTGTATGATGCTAATTAAACTGTTTCTAGCTGTACAATTGAGAGCCTATCAGCAGAGGCACTACTTTTCATGCATGACCAGCTAATTCTTCCTGCATCAGTAGGTAGACTTTGAAATATCTTGGGGCACATAGGTTACAACTGTTGTCATGTCATTAACTGCTGGATGTGGGTATGCTACATGTCTTGAATCATTGTTCTGCTACTCTGGCATATAATTATTTATCTAACTCATACATGAAAACATGCTGTTTTCTCAACCCTAAACAGGAGAATTATTTGGAATTTAACAAGCTGCTTTCATGGAAAATATATTTTTCAATCCAGTGCATGGATCTGAACACATAGCTTTCATAGCTCTCTATTTATTTCAAGCTCTCTCTGCTTCTTTTTTAAGATTATTAATGGCTTAGGTATATTGCCTAGGTTTCTTTACAATGTAAATGTCCAATTACTTGTTCATTACCAGTCGCTGAATAATGAAGCATATTAGATAGCATGCATTTCAACTAAACCTATGTCCATATTTTAACCTTAATTGAAGTGAAATATTATTTTCCATCTAGTTTCACAGCTATCTCATGGAGGAGGAGGAGGATGGCTGTAAATTTTCCAATTAGCCTTTATAACCAGCCTCAATTAGTTGCATAACACACACCAACATTTAATCAGTGTACTGTTATTAAAATAGCAAACCATTATCTAGCTGAAAATCAGCTTCCTAACATGATTATACTGGTTACTGGAATTTATTGAAGGAAACCTTATCATCAAATCAATATACCTTAATCCAACTAAGGCTGGGATAGTTACTTGGAAAGAGTGTTAAAGCTTTGAACACAAATAGCAGTCTCCAAGGGATATTATTTACATTGTGCTAGTATACTACTATAGTGACACATTACTTCTGGTATTCCCTCAGCCTTATTACATGGTGTTGCTGCTTTCCTGGCATTGTTGTAATGCATAGTCATTGAAAGTATGTTTTAAAACACTTAATACAATCCATTAATGAACCTTGTTCTTCCTGGAATTCAGCAGCATTTTCTTCTGATCAATTAGAAGGTGTGAGGTTTGCATAGCTAGGTTGTCCGTCCCTCAAAGCTTCCCAATCAAATGTGGCAACTGTATTGTATGCTCAGAGAACTAGTTAAGAGTTATTAGGAGATACTGCTACAGGGTGCCAGAGGTCACATTCACAACTGATCTTTGCCTATAGACCTTTTTAGTCTGCACTTCATAAGGTCTTTTCTTTTGAACTCCACTTAGGACAATATTAGGGTTCCAACCAAGGGTGAATTGGAATATCCAGTTATGACTGATTAATGGCCACTGGTTTAATGTTTAACATTTGTGTGGTTAAACTGCTTTAAAAAAACATTATTTGCACTTTATTTATTTATTTATTTATTGGGGCTTCTTCGCCGCCGACTCCCGGGGGCTCGCGGCGGCTCACAGAGCCAGTGGCACAACACCACAGGTTAAAACATAAAAACAGTTAAAAACAGTTAAAACAATTAAACAGCAAAATGCAATATAACAATTGAGCAGCAGGAGATATCACAGCCCAGAGAGTATAGACGAGGCCTACTCGCCGAAGGCCTGCCTAAACAAATGAGTTTTGCAGGCCCGTCTAAATGGCAGCAGATCTCTCAGGGCTCTGGCTTCGGCGGGGAGGGCGTTCCATAGTGTGGGAGCTATAATAGAGAACGCCCTCCGGCGGGTCGATGTTAGATGTGCCGACTTTACAGATGGTACTACCAACAGGTTGGCCTCTTCGGACCCGAAGTGATCTCGCTGGGCAATATGGGGTGAGACGGTCCCTCAGATACGCTGGCCCCAGACCGTGTATGGCCTTGAAGGTAAGAACCAGCACTTTGAAGGCGACCCGGTGCTCAATAGGCAGCCAGTGCAGATCCTGCAAAATTGGGTATATTGGTCACCATCGCGGCCCCTGTTCTTTGGAACTTGATGCCGGCGGATCAGAGAGCTATCCGGGACATGCCCCAGTTCCTGACCGCATTGAAGACCTGGCTCTTCCGAAAGGCTTACGGCTAAGGACACCCTCCAGACTTAGCCTGAGTTACTGGAACTATTTTAATTAATTTTCCTATTCTTTTGGCTTTTAACTATTGAACTCTTTTTATGTGTTTTATGTGTAAGTCGCCCGGAGCACTGACGTGGAGGGCGACTCATAAATAATAAAATCAATCAATCAATCAATCAATCAATAACATCTGTTCAAGAAATAGATGATGAAATTGTGCTAATGCCTTCTTAACACAGTTGTTTTAGATTTGTCCCACAATTGCTACATTTTACAAGGAGGTAATCACACAAGAAAACCTTTAGAAAATACTAATTTTTTGAGACTGGTTGAGAACAATTTGAAATGGATTCTATCACATTATATTTGTTTTGTCCCATCAGTATTTCATCAGAATCTGTTTGTGAAGCAGATGGATTATTTGCACACTCTTGCGCTAGTGCTTTCTCCCATGCTAACATTCCCTCTGGTGCTAGCTCTTAACTCAAAATGCTACTCATATGTCAAAGTGAAATCTGGGCTGAGTGATGAGTCTTAACTTAAAACACTCTTAAATGGGATACTCTTAAGTCAAGGTTTTATTGTAAGTCTTTGGCAGCAATTTAAGATTTGCCGAGTTTAAGAAAGGATGGTTTACTATTCTTATTCATTATGAAAGGATTTAGTAACATGTTTCTATAGTCAAATTTATTTTGTGTAAGATATTTTCAAAGGAAAAGGTATACACACACACACACACAGTGTGTGTGTGTGTGTGTGTGTGTATAAAAGATGAAGGATACAATAAGAGTACTAAATATATATTTTAATTCACATTTCCAGGACCTGTTGTTATGATGTAGTTTATTCAAAATTGTGGTTGTGACTTGCCAAAATTAATTTGTATTTAATTAAATATCTAGGTCAAAGCAAAAGCTGCCACAGCTCTTGGTTGCAGTCCAAATAACTGCATGTTATCTGGCTAGGCAATGGTGGAAAATATATTTTTTCTGGGAGAGGAAAAGAGTAAAGCTATTATTTTTGTGAGAAAATTAAAATTTAGAAACAATGTTAAGTCTATGGAAAGCTGGGACAAACCATAAATATTTCCAGACGGAGCTTTAACTGGCATCTTAATTTATTGTTTAATGAGCTTTGTAATGTATCTTTATAATGTGTTTTAATGATTTTTATTGTGTTTTATTGTTTTAATTGTAACCCTTGTTGTCTCCTTTGGGGAGAGAAGGGCGGGGTAGAAATGCATATATATATATATATTGCTGAGAAGCAATGTCATGTAGTAAAGCACCATATCTTTTCCTTATCTACATTGCAATTTTTCATAAATGGAGAAAATTAGGCAATGAGCTCTCTATCTAAATCAGTGGTTCCCAGCCTATGGTTCTTGGACCACCAGTGGTCCTCAACAACTAAAATATGGTCCGCGGCCTTACTGTAAGTACACCGTTGCAACGAGAGTGACTGTTCTCACAAAACCCTCTTATAGCGAGTGAGCAAGTTGCATATGTTTTGCATCAGAAACTATTTATTTATTTCAAATATTTATACCCCGCCCTTCTCTACCCCTGGAAGGGGATTCAGGGCGGCTCACAGCTGGCAGCAATTCGATGCCCACATATACAATCAATAAAAACAACAATTACACAATAAATAACACAATAATCAGATTAAATCAATTAAAATACTATTAAAATACAACTATAGGAATAGTTTGAGTTCTGCAATCCAAAGCCAGTCCACACTCCGTTTTCGTAACACTGTCATCATTATATTGTCCCCCTGCTACTCAATTATCTAACCAAATGCCTGGTCCCATAGCCAAGTCTTTAACTTTTTCCTAAAGGAAAGGAGGGAAGAAATTGACCTAATATCACCACCGAGAAGGCCCTGTCTCTCGTCCCCACCAAACATATTTGCGACAAAGGTGGGATCGAGAGCAGGGCCTCCCTGGAAGATCGTAAGTTTCGAGGTGGGACATAGGGGCTGATGTGGTCCATCCAATGCAATTTTCTGAATCAGTACCCCAAATAACAAAACCGAATCTAAAGTTGACCAAAACTTATTCATAACCCCTTTTGGTACTAATGTTGGAGAGTGGTCCCTGGTCAAATGGTCTCTGGTCAAAAAAGGTTGAGAACCACTGATCTAAATGGTAATCTTCAGACCATCTACACCCAGGATTAAAGTAGGTGATATGGTGATATAATAAGAGGGGTAAACTGTGGTCACAACTAAATTAGGTTTTGAGTGAGAACGTAGTCTGAAATGTGGTAGAAGTAGGTGTAGAAAGGTTGAGGTGAAAACAAAATATTTTCATATCTTTTTGCAAATAATGTTGGGCATATAGACAAATTTGTCAATCCCAGATTTTTTTCATTTTCATTGCTTCTGAATCTCAATTTTTTATTGATTTATGGAAAATTTATATTTTGATGAGTTTTATTAGTTTCTTCACTATAACAAAATCACAAATATTTTAAATATAGAATAAATATAATTTGGGCTATCTTTTATTTTCTTGTGAAATAGGTACAAATATATTTATAGAGTTATAGTTCATGAAAGTGGGAGGTTTTTTTTTAAAAAAAGATATCTAATGCATTAACATTTAATTTGACACAATTAGAAGTACTGGGAAAAGTCTTTTATATTTGAAAATCCTCACTCAAAATCTCCAGTCATAAACCAAGAACAAAACCTATGAGGAAATGTAGAAGAAGATGCACATTTTCAGCCTGGTGAAAAGAAGACTAAGGTGTGAAATGAGCCTACTCTTTAAATGTATTGTTGTTATTTGTCTTCAAGTCATTTCAGAGTTATGGTGACCCCAAAGCAAAGCTAGCATGAGGTTTCTTGGCAAGATTTGCAGAGAAGGGGTTAGGCTTTGTTTTATTCTGAAGCTGAGAGAAGGTGACTTCCCTAAAGTCACTCAGGGTCCATCTGCACTGACCATTGAGATCAGTGTGAGTTTGGATCAGCCCATGGGTAGCCAACCACAAGATGCATGTGGGCTGGTCCTTTTTAACCTGGGGAAATCTGCTTAATGTGGCTGTACCCAGGTTAAAATAATCCAGGGGAAAGAATTTGGGCTTTCTCCTGGGTTCTGTAAGTGCAGACTGCAGACATCCACAGCCAGTTCCTGTGATTTCCAGAGTCCTATTCAAAGACCAATATGTGAAGCTGGTGCTATAGGGCTGACATAGAAAAGGAGGGTTCATGATTGTGCTTTGCTGCCTGAAAGGATGGAACTAGGTCTAATGGTTTTAGATTACATGAGTATAGTTTTCAAATATAATGTTATGGAACCAATTACCTAAAGAGGTAGTTGATCTTTTAAAAAAGACTGAACAGCAACCTGTTTGAGATGGTATAGATGGAGTTCTTGGACAGTGTGTTGGACTTAATGCCCCCTGGTTTTTTCAACTCTGCTTTTTAATTCTGTAGATCTATATTGAAGACACTTTGGGGGGATGGGGACAGTTTGCCATTGCATGTGCTTTTCCTCACGTTCTGTGATTTGTTATGGCAATTGAAAGGTAAACACAGGGCACATCTACACTGACCACTTAGCTCAGTGTGGAACCAGCAGGGAAGGAAGTGATTTCTCTAAGCAGATGATTACATGTAAAGTCCTGGAACCAGTTGGAAGCTGGATAGTGCTTCACTGCACATATGCATGCTGGATTGCTCATCCTTGCAAAAGCTGGTGTCAAACCAGTTCCAGAATCTACAATATCTGCAGCTTCTGAACAATGGAGAAATTGGGTTTTATTATCTCCTCCCACCTTCAATGCCCATGTGCATGCTGGATTGCCCTTTAATGGTTTTCACTGTGCAATGTGGCTTACACATAGGCATGCTGATGCACATTACTGGCTCTATTTCAAAGTATCCTCTGATTTTGGTTATCTTGGTTTCAAGTCCTTGTGCTTGTTGAACCTGTTTGCAGTGTGTATTACCAAACTGCCTTCAAATCTTAGAATCATAGAATCCTTGAGTTGAAAGAGACCTCATGAGCCATCCAGTCCAACCCCATTCTGCCAAGAAGCAGGAAAATTGCATTCAAAGCACCCCCAACAGATGGCCAACCAGCCTCTGTTTAAAAGCCTCCAAAGAAGGGGCCTCCACCACACTCTGGGACAGATAGTTCCACTGCTGAACAGCTCTCAATGTTAGGAAGTTCTTTCTAATGTTCAGGTGGAATCTCCTTTACTATAGTTTGAAGCCATTGTTTAGCATCCTAGTCTCTAGGGTAGCAGACAAGCCTACTCCCTCCTCCCTATGACTTCCCCCACATATTAATACATGGCCATCTTGTCTCCTCTCAGCCTAAACATGCCCAGCTCTTTAAGCCACTCCTCATAAGGGCTTATTCTCCAAACATCACTCTTGCTACTAGAGAGAAAACTCCTGTTATTGAAGAGAACTTATAGAAAGAAACATATTCTCTTTAGCTCCAGCTCAATCACCTATTTTAACTATGGTGAGGAAAGAAAATATAAAATGAGCTCAATAGGAGGATAGGACAGTGTGTTATTGTGTAAAAGCAAACAGTCCAGTCAGCTTAGATGTTCTAAGATGATGAGGAAATATCCTGAAAAAGATGCAAATCAGTAGAAAGAACCTGACATTCAAAAACAATGAATATGAAAAAATATCCATTCTCCATCCCACACACTTTGTCTATATGTATATATCTAGTTTTCTGTTCTTTCGGCTTTTCCATAAATTTCTTTCACAACATATGTTACTCTTGGCTGTAACTCAGGATGCCCTACTTAAAGCAAACAGTTTATAACTCCTTGTGGCTTAATGTTTCTAAGGTGTCTATGGAAAATTTGGCGGTATTGACAGACATTTTTTTCTGAAGCAAAAGTGTGGAAGGCACAATTCTTTTTTCTTTCCCTCTTCACAACATCCATTTTCCTTGATACTCCCCCCCCCCCCCGGCCTTTGTTTTTTACTCTCAAGATGTTCCTTGGTCCATTTCTGAATGTAGGGGAAATCTTGTTATGTTTTTGTCCCACAAATTATTTCAGTGTGTGTGTATGTGCGTGCTCTTATTGAAAACTAGAAGTAACTTTAGGTCACGCTTGGACTTAAAACAGCACTGAGAGAGTAAAGCATACTGATGCTCCATTGGGAATATAAAAAGCATTTAAAGTATTTTTAGAAAGCTTATCCAAGATGCTCTGGAGTGCAAGTGTTCAAGGACCAGTCAGGTGTATAAGATCCCTGGAACTCTGGAAATTTCCCACCTTTTAGCTTTGGAGATCTGTCCTAATAAGTGAAAGCCTATTTCACCAGATAATATGGCAACCACTCTCTGTCTGTCTACGTATAATATAGATATAGAGTCTATATCAATTTGTGAGGATGTGGTCTTTAGGGCAATAATGCTTGTAACATTTAGAATAAGCAAACTGGTGGCTAAGTATGATAACTTTTTGATGCAACTTTTGTTGATATTAATATACTTTAATTGCATTGAGTAAAAACAGATACACTTCAGAAATCACTTCCATTAAAATGGGTCCTGCTAGAACTTATAAGTTTTTATTTTTGTTTTGTAAGATGTGCAGAGCTGTTATGCTGTTTTTATATTCAGACACCAGAGCTTATAATATGTTTCTGAATCTTAGGGCAGTAGTATTTCAAAGCCTTTTATTGCATTAGACTTTTAAAATAAGTGCTGAGGCTGTGTTTCTAGGGAATTTATCATTATTGCAGTTTTTGGTTTATTCATTCTTAACTTCGCTGTTTATTTTCTGGCAGGTTCCAAGGTTTGCTAAGAAAGAAAAAGAAAGTCCTTATTTGTGTACACAGTGTTATATTGTGGGCTTCAGCTGAAGCCTAGTACAGAGCCCTTCCAGACAGAACCCATATCCTGGACCCTGTTGGACTTTTACCTGAGATGTCCAAACAATGCTTTTTCATATCAGAACGACTTGAGAAATGCCTCAGATTAAAGAGGGATAACCCTGTTTTGTCACAAATTATTTAAATACCCCATTAGACCTGGGACTTCCTGAAAGGCCTGGCTCTAAAGAAGTCTGTCCCCACAGCCCAATTTGCTCCTACGGGCTTAATGAGCCCAAAGAAGTGAAGAGGGCAGCCACCCCACTCCCCAAATCCTTCCCAAAAACCCTAAAAACAACAAGAAACTTTCCAGGCCCCAATGATGCCTTTCTGCAGGCATCCTGGAACATACCAATGATGTGCTAGGGGATGGGGGGATCGGTGTCACCATGCCCTCCTGGAGTTTATTTATTTATTTATTATTCGATCTTGTATGCCGCCACTTCCCGAGGGCTCGGAGCGGCTCACAATACACATAAAACACCATAAAAGCAGAAAATAAAACATCAGTTACTGCTAGATTAAAATTTCGAATTTCAGCAATCGAATGCCAGTCAAAATAGGTAGGTTTTGCATGCCCTGAGGAAAGATGACAAATCTTGCAGGGCGCGAACTTCAGTTAGCAAGGCATTCCAAATGGATGGCGCCACAACAGAGAAGACTCTGCGCCATGTAGATGTTAAACGGATGGTTTTAAAACTAGGCACTTTGAGTAGGTTCAGATCTTCAGAATGGAGTGATCTCTGAGGTTGGTAGGGGGTGAGACGGTACTTCAGATACATCTGCCCTAGACCATACAAGGCCTTGAAGGTTAACACCATCACCTTGAAAGTGATCCAATACTCAACCGGAAGCCAATGGAGCTACTGGAGAATAGGAGATATGTGACATCTCACTGGAACCCCAGCGAGAAGTCACACAGTGGCATTCTGGACGAGCTTAAGTTTCCAGATCACAGACAATGGTAGGCCAATGTAAAGGGCATTACAGTAGCCTGGAGTTACTGGGAAGGTAGGAGGATACCTAACAGGTAAAGCTCAATTTCCCCCCAGAGTGTGAGGACTTGCTTTGGAGGGGGTATATTTAACCTGCTCTGAAGTGCATTTAAGTGTAGTCCGGAAATGGGTTTAAGTGTAGTCTGGAAGGAGCTTCAGTAAAATTAGAACGGCAGATGTAAAGTTAGTGTTTTGTAGTTGAAAGGGGTTTGTTACACTGTAGTTTGCTGTGATTCATTCTAGAGAAAATTATTTTGGGATTCTTAAGGGAATTAATTCTATTGTTAAAAGAAATAATGAGTTAAATCATAATTTTGTGAAATCACTGCATTTGAAGATAGGCTAGGCTGATATGCTATCATGCAGTGTGTGTTTGTATATATGTGCAGAAACAGGTGGAGATGAAACAGAGAAGTACTAGTTAATCACATAAACATGTTTGCAAGATTAATTAGCTAAATGTAAAGGTAAAGGTTTTCCCCTGACATGAAGTCCAGTCATGTCCGACTCTTGGGTATGGTGCTCATCTCCATTTCTAAGCCAAAGAGCTGGGGTTGTCTATAGACACCTCCAAGGTCATGTGGCCAGCATGACTGCATGGAGCGCCATTACCTTCCCGCTGGAGCAGTACCTACTGATCTACTCACATTTGCATGTTTTCAAATTGCTAGGTTGGCAGAAGCTGGGGCTGACAGCAGAAGCTCATGCTGCTCCCTGGATTCGAACCTGCGACCTTGTGGTCAACAAGCTCAGCAGCTCAGCGCTTTAACCCACTTTACCACTGGGGGCTCCTTAGATTAATTAGAGGGTACAGTAATTCATATCTGGGTATCATGTATGGTGCATGTAGAAGGAAGAAAATGAAGGAATAACACCATAAGAAAATATATGTAGTGAGCAGAAATACAGGGATTCTTCTCAGTATAATACAAGAAGCAGGCTTTAAGGGGTGATAAGGTCCATAGATCTCAGTATGATAAATGGGAAATCTCCAAAGTATTAATAAGACTGGTGGGTAGAGGTTGTCAACATGTATGATAAGGATCTATTGATGACAATGCAATTAGATAATTACATGTGTGTGATCTCAGCTAGTATGGATACAAATGTATTTAGATATGGTTTCTGAACCGGGATGGCCTGCTTGCTCCTCTGATATGGAGGTCGTGATTCTTTCTACTCGAGCCTATTAGGTGCCTGCCAGTAAAATTAGGCAGGCAGGGAAATCTTGTGACTTGCAGGTCATCCTTTGTAAAACCAATAAAAATCCTTCTCGAATAATTGCCTCTTGTCGCTTTAATGGGTACAGATGAAAATGGAATCGAAGCTAAGCCTCCTTTGTTAGAAGGGCACATGCAACCTCTCATTTAAAAATTGCACATTCTTAGCATATTGCTCATTCAATTGAACCATATTCTTTTATAGCAAAGTCCAGTTTCATGATGTGATTAAAGTAAAGGAGTTTACAGCATTACATTCTTTGGCTGTGGTGAAGGAAGAATTTATTTAATTGCTTCCTTAATGTGCCCTGCCTGTCTCTTTGCAGAACAAATGGATGAGATTGTCAGGTTTCATTCTGTCTTTTACAGGATTTATATAATAGTCAATTTTGTATTAAAATTTATTTGATCACAGGATACAGGGTCCATTGGTATTATTACTGTAATTTTAAAAAAATGACATATCAGCATATTTGCAACATTTACTATTCAAGATGATAATATTATAGGTTAGAGTAATAAATGCCCCCTTCCATTCAGTTTGGAGCCTGATTAGGTTCTGGGCTTGATTCATTATAGATTCACTCTAGATCCAACTGGATCAAATGCACAGGCTGAATTACATCCAGGGATTCCAGTTTGGAATCATTTTGGTCTTGATCTATGTGCAAGTTAACCCAATTGGATATTGTTAGGTCTTGGCTTACTGTAAGATGACTGTACAAATAAATTCATACCCTTTACACCTCACTAACATCAACTTTGTTACTCCATTCCTTAAACGCTTGACACGAAAAGATACAAATACAACTTCTATATGACCAAGTGTTCTTGTTCTTCCTATGTAAGTCTTCACTGGTCTCTTCCCATCAAAGAGGTCATATTTTTCTCAATAGATCTCGACAGTCTGCAGAGATATATATGATGTGATAAATGGAATTTGAAAATAAAGTTTTAGGTAGGAAGGCAGGGTCTCAAATCAAAGAGAGCTTGTCGTGTGGTCTCTGCTGAAACAAAACTTACCAATGCCACTACTCTTTTAAACGATTTGTTTGAACCCCTCATAACTGACAATCAAATCCCTTTCACAGGGAGGAGATTCAGATAACTGCTTCTGCCAGGGAATTCAGGACTCTTTGTTTCCCCCCTGTCTTTTGGACAGCACCAATTGGTACTACCTCTCAGGATAATTAGTGGGTTTGATGGTGCTGTAATACCCTGTCAATTTAGCCCTGCCCATTATGTTGCTACAGTGAAGGCCGATAACAATATTGGTATATTCATTCAATTCAAAGTAGTCCAATTGGTTGCTCTTTCATCGCAGGAGGTGTCAACTGTCTTTGAATTGTTGATCAGTCTCTCACAAGAGGCAGAGAAGGAGGAGTTAACCCAAAATGCAGCTGCATAGGGTCACTGGGGCAACAGCTTACTTTGATACAACAGCAGAAAAGGTACCAAAAGCCTATCACTGGAACCTGACATGTATAAAATAGCATTAGTTGATATGGTAGCTGATGATACCATGCCTTTCAAGAGTGTGGACCAAATTCTATAGTTTTGAAATGTTATACTTGGGTGGTTATAATACCTACGTTTCCCCAATTGTTGATTATTAAGCTGCCATTGATACTTCTGCCTTCTTGTTCAATGCACCATGGTTCTGGGTTTTGAATAGTTAACACCTAAAAATTATTTTTCACAATATTTTCCTAGAACACTCAAGGCTCATTAACCCCAATTTGGACCAAACATTGCTCCTGATTGTCTCTAGTCTTGCTAGATGTTGAATCCTGAAAGCCTGACTTTGACTTGAAGGATTGAGTTCAACACTGGCACTTAACAGCTTTTCTGATGTTGTTTTGTGTTGTACTTGAAGATGGTTGCCAAGTTTTCCAGAAATGAAACAGGAAAAATTCAAATGATGAAATTAGTATTATTGCAAAGTTTTAGTTTTAAAAACTGGTAAAAACAAAGGGGATCTTCAAAAGGGTGGTAAATTGTTTTACCCAGCCAAGATTCCAGATCAATTTCATAATGCAAAAGGCATGTGGGTATTGTGGCTGAGCTCCAGTTCCTCAATCTCCTTTGCAGTTCTGATTGGATAAAGTGTTTTTAAACTTCAGTTGCCAAAAAGGCATGTAGCAATGATGTTGTATATTGTGCATCATTTCAAGGAGACCTGCTTTTCACTTGCAATTGGAGTACTCTTTCTGTGTGCATAATATGTAATCAGCTAAAGTGCTCCTAGCTTTTGTAGTATTATTATATATGGCTGTTATGTTTAGTTTGTGGGTTATTCCACAATATTAATAGAAGCATTCCTCTCCATTGGCACCCCCTTGTCGCGGGGGAGAGGCTTGCGTACCCTAATGAAGTTGTGAGCTATGCTGGAAGTGGCATAGCCACCGGTAGGGACTCCCATGCCAGACAGGTCACAAGCGAAGGATCTAACAAAGAGCGTCAACTGGTAGGATGGGCTCTCTAGCCTTTTGGCAACCATCCTAAGAGAAGGAAAACTCTAACGGGCAGATGGTGCTCGTCTAACCCTGTAAGGTCAACCATCTAGAGAAGGAAACTCAAATCAAACCTACGACCTGAGGACCTCCCTGCCACCGTCCTAAGCTTGCTAGGCCCCAGCAGACGAACCTTTGATTTAAAGTGTGAGGCCAGTTCTGTGCATGCTGTGCTCCACCAGAAAAATCCATTGCACAGGCTTGAAGGACACATCCAACCTCCTTAGTCATCAACATGTATGTAGAAAGCATGGGATAGTCCTTCCTAAGAATCTTCGTTCGCGAAGTAATGCCAGAGAGTAATAGCAGAATTATGCTATGTATCCATTCCGTCAGGCCCGGATTAACACCTTTTTGCGCCCTAGGCCACACTTTGGAATTACGCCCTCTTTAAGCCAACCTCTACCCCGCCCCCCCCACCACTCAGACCCACACTTGCCTGGCTTTTGCCACGGTGCCTCCGGAGCAGAAGAAAAAGGCGAGTAGGCACCATCCACTGGCTGGAAAGCTCCGCTGCGCTCTGAAGGTCTCCTTGGGAGGCTTGGGGAGAGCGCAGCGGGTGCAAACTTGCTCCAAAGGCGTTACCGAGAGAGAGAGAGAGAGAGAGAGAGAGAGAGAGAGAGAGAGAGATGTCCGCTTGGCGTGCACTCCCGCAGACCGAGGGAGGATTCAGGTTGGGGTTTGTGTGGCTTTTGTTCGGCTGCTCCCGAAAGCAGGAGAGCCAGACTCTGGCCTTGATCCTTCCCTCCCTCCCTCCCGTGGCTCCCTTTGGCCAAGCAGGCCACCCCGGTTTGGTCTGAGAGCACAGGAGTGAGCCTGGGTTAGTGTGGTCTCTTGCTAAGGACCTGGGAGAGGTCCACCCAAGCGACGCCCTGCCTCTCCCCTCTCCCGCCCTCCCTCTCTCTCTCTTCCTTCTTTACTTTCTTTCTTTCCTCCTAGTTGCCTCGTACTCCTCCTTCTCCCCTCCCTCCCACTGCCCTCTCCCGGACTCTGCTGCTCAGCTCTGGCTGCAGGAATTTACAGTCTGCCACCGGGGGAGCCGGGTGGGTTGCCATGGAGACGGCTTCTCCAGGAGCCAGGAGGTCAGGCCAGCCAGAGACCCACGGGAAAATCAATGGATCAATGCAAGGGGCCCCGCCGCAGCCCAGAGAGTACCTTCTCCCACAATGACTTTAATCATGCTGGTCCAGGTATATAAACTTGTGGACAAAATCAAAACAAATTACATGATTATTAGATCTTAATTTTAAATATGCTTATTGCTATGTCATTCTAAATTAATTTTTAAGTTAATTAAATTAATAGTGCTACTTTTTCACTAAGGGTAGATTATTTCTTGATATATATTACATTTTGACCAACAGGGTGAACATTGGGAGTATACATGGGTGTTTGCATTCAGCATTCTGCAAGGGATACTTTAGAAACAGGTGGCTCAAGAGACAGGAAAGTCAGCATACTTGGTCCATTTACAACTGGCAGGCAAAGCCTAGGGTGGGGCTGGGGGGTTATGTGAAGGCCCCTATGAAGAGTGTGGGACCGAATCATGTGATAGGGATGGAACTGCAGGCTATTTAAGATTGTTCCACCTTCCCATCTTAAGGATAGTGTGAGTTTACACTTGTCGTGCAAAGGCTGAGTAGGAATTTCCCCCTTAAATGTTCCTGGGATGGGGGGTCACCTGCCCCACATTGTTTTGGAGGGGTGTGGTAATTGGCTTTGAATGAGGTCACTTCAATAAGTTTCTCTGAGCAAGTTAAAAGATTCTATGACATGCTAAATGTAAAATAGTTCTGATAGGCACTGTGGCACCCTCTCCCTTTAGGGGTGGACTTCCATAACAGTTCCTATAAATTTTGGGAACTACCATTGGGACTGGAATGAGGGTTCTCATTCTTTAAAAACTCAGGTTTGGGAGGTAGCATCTTCAGGATGACCTTCCAGTTATGATCAGTCAAGAGGTGCAGCCAAATAATTTTGGATGACCTTCAGGATCTTTGATGCTCAAATGTCCTTGAAGGTGGTCAGAGGGAGTGATACCTGGTCCAGAGACAGTTCTCACTAGGTGGCTAGGAAACCAGAATAAATCCGCTTAACAGTGTTTTTTTTCTTCACAGGCTATTCCAGAAGTTCTTAGGGCAGGAAATAGACTTTTGGATCAATATTTCTGTGTCTGGTCTCTTTATTTCATGGTGGGACTTCAGTAAAAAGATTCAGGCACATGTTCTGCAACAAAATTGAGAATGAAACGATGCCCTTTAAATTCTCAGAATTAACACTAACATAGACCACTGCTTCTTAAACGGTGGGTCCTGGCCCCAAAGGAGGTCACCTTAGCTCAATGTTGAGGTCCTGAAATAACTGTCAACAGTAAAAGTTTTCTGAACATCGCCTAGTGCCTGTTTTAAACATTTACACGAATCTGTTGTGCAGTGTTTACTGTGGACTCTGCAAAAGATGCTTCAACTGTACTTCATAATAATAAAAAAATAACTTACTTTGCAAACATTGCAAATGTTTATTTGTTATCAGTAAATATTTGAGTTTTATACCTATTTTATACACCTTTATGGTTAATGGGGTCATGTAAAATGTCTTGGGTTGAAAAGACTCGTGAGTGGGAAAGTTTAACAAGCCCTGAGATAGACTTCTATTTATGTCATACCTATGGTAATTTTGTTGACAAACATACAGCAACCATGATCAGCAGAAGTAATTTGAATCTAGCATATGTGTGCCAATTTGGCTGTGAATGTAGTAAAAGGATGTATACATGTTTTCAATGGAAAAACAAGCCAATCTTTATTAGGTAGAGGCCATTACAATTTGAGATACTGTATAATAATAATACATTATAAATAAAATGCCATCTACTTTGGATCCATTTTGGAAATGGGCCTATTCTTATGAAATTGATATACCAACACTCTTTTATAACTAATACACAGTCACAACGAATCATTAACAAAAAAAGTGCATAACTTATTGGCATCCAGATAAAAATACTACTACAACTAACATAAGGTTAATTATGCATTACACCAAACTAGTTTGGTATTTACTGATGTGTTGTTACTTTTTGACCTCAGTTCAAGGGGAAATCCAATATCAATATGTAAGAGCTTCGACCTATCTTATATACTCATTGATAAGTCAATTGTATGTGTAAATTGAGGGCAGGTTTTAGGGGCAAAATTATGGATTTTGATTTGATCCATGGATAACTTAAGTGTCATTCTGTGGAGAAGGGTAAGCATCAATGCCACCTAAGGGGGCCAGACTCTCCTGATTGCCACTGCTTTTACCTCATCCAGTCATTCAAAAAGACCAGAAACAGCACCATGTTGGAGAAAGTAGAAGGTGTCAGTGTTTCTTTTAGGTTCTCCTGGAGTTGGGTAAGCTCTTGCCTTTCACTACTTTATGCAGAGAAGTAAAGTCAATCCAGGTTTTTGAGTTGATTTTTTGACTAAAATTTCTAGACTTACACATGAATATATATAGAGAGACTACCTCCAGACAAAGATACAATTCTGTTCTAATTAAGAGTAATCTAAATATGTCCCCATAATGTTATCAAATGGCATAATTGAAAATCAAGTTCTATAAAGATAATGCTGGCATTTTAAACATGCTGGACCTTTGGGAGACATGGAAGGAAGGTTAAGTATTTTGTTCTGCTTGTATTCTGTTTTGTTCTACTTCTGTCAAATGGCTGTACATACCACTTATTGCTGCCAAATAACTTCTAAGACATTTGGCAATGTGGAGGCGAGGGACTATGTTATGTTATCAAGAGTTCTGATAGACAGAGTTCAAAATCAGGAGACCACTTTAGAGCGAAACTAGATATGATATGGATTACATCCAGGTAGCCAATGTTGCTTCTGGTTTTATTGACTATTCAACATATACATCAGATATTGAATCAGAAAAGTGCATTAATATAACCTGGAAGAAGGAAAAATTCCCATACATTTTCAATTAAATGTCTAGGATCAAGCTTGATTACAACATGGTATGGCTTTTTTTCACATATGGCTTTGGATGCTAAGTGATCTGACATTTGAAAACCCTCTTGAGTTTTGCTGACATATTCTGCAAGATTGCAAGATTATCCATTAAACTGATGATGATTGTTCTTGTGAATATCAGCCACCAAGCTGCCTCAGAAATTATTACAGTTATTTATTTGTTTTCTATTTTGCCCTGACAGTTTCTCACAAAATTACTGGTGCTGGAAGGCTTGAAAAACATACTGTATCACTGACAATGCAAGGAGGAATAGTCAGTGGGAGATTGTTTATTATTTTAAAGAATATTATGGCAGTCTGGTAGGCTGTAGGGAAAGAAAGAAATAGAAACTGAAAAAAGAGTGATAGAGAGAGTGGTAGGTGGAAAAGATGCTAGAGAATACAAAAACTGCTGCAAGCAAAATTTGCCATAATCATTCAAGGAAGGCTTACAAAAGGATATTACAGCTACCTGGGAGACTACAGCCTGAAGCTATTTTCACAAAGAAAGGAGGAAAGTGAGACCATAATGCAACAATACATTAGTGAAAGATTTGATCATAGAGAAACATTCAAAATGGGAAAAATGGTGGGACTAGTTGAAACTTAATGAACTGTTTCAAACCCAACTCACCCAAAGTGTCTCTTCATGCATTTTAAAAATATGCATGAATTGGTTTATGAATTACTATCTTATAAATCCTTAATTAGGATCATAATTTATCAAGTGGTCCAATGTCTTTCTTCTTCTAGATACATTATTTTTTCAGTTATGAACACACAGATGATAAAGTAGAAAAGCATTCTGCATACCCTTTTGGATTAACCTCAGACCAAACTGTATAGTAGTACATTTATGACATCTTATGTTTATTTTTATTTATTATTTATTACATATACTTCTATCCCACCCTCCTCCCCACAAGGGGACTCAGGGCAGCCTTACATGAGCATCCAATGATGCAGTCCACATATACCAATAAAATACAGTTAAAACAATAAAGTTCATTTAAAACATTATAAACAATAATTCAACAATAAATTCATTTACATTAAATTAGTGTGCCAATATACCAAGCCACGCCGAAAGTCCAATATCAAGATGTCCATAAGTTTTACTTTCATATTGCCATTCCCCTCTAGTTAAATGCCTTATAGGATATTTGATGGAAACATATCGCCACTTTAATCATCGTTTACAAGTGTATTTTGCTCCTTGTAGTGTCTCCATGTTCTTTATGAAGATAGTCAGAAACCGACTTATAGAGCTTCCCCTTTCTTCTGTCTAGATTTCAATGTGACTATTATACAAACATATATTAGGCACAATTTGCTGTATATTTTATTTGTGTTATTAAATGGTAAAGTATCAGCCAGTATCTTTATTTGTTATTATGCAATAAATCACCCAGATTTGCTAGAAGCTCAAGTGCACACATAGAACCCCAGTGTGAGCATAGGTTTGGTCCTCCATTTCTGCATTAGAGACAGTTAACATTGAAGTGGAGGGAAAGTCCTTGTTCACATGGGAGCTCTATGCAGCTGCCGTACTTATGTCTATTTCTTTCTGCTCCAGCAAATACTGACACACCCCTGAAAAAAGTCAATTGTGTAAAAAGCTTTTTTCAAGTATAAATTCAAGAACGTTTTAGTGGAAGACTTGACATTGCTGAACTGCATGGTTTCCTTTTGGAGCTTAAATAGAGCCAACACAGTAAACAATTTAATATTATTTCCTGATATGGTGAAATGGTATTTTGGTTCTCTCTATACATGGCCATAATATATTGTATAAGTTAAAATAATATTTTTTTCAATTTGAAATGTTTCATGTAGTGTAGTTACAAAATGATGTTTTAGTTTAATGTTTTGCTTCTTTCTCGAATGATATTGAGGTTGTTGACGAATTCTTTATCTAAGAACATTGTAACTAGAATTAGGCCTTCCTTCTGGTGGAGGGCTAAAGTCTTAACGATGCCCTCACAAAGTTGCTCCAGGGAGAATGGGAAATGCTAACCTTGAATTTCTATAGCATTCACGTAATATAATGTACATCTGGTATTTGGGTTATTATCGCCAGTTTACCTTTGAAATCACCCAAATCCTTTATTTATTTATTTTAAAAAAAGAAAAAACTGATATTGATAATTTTTAATACAGGTAAAAAAACATTAATATTTAGAAGATCACAATTAACACTTTATCTTTTAAATAACATTTTTATTGAATATTTCCAGATTTTTTTTCCACACAAGATTAAAAAATGTAACAGTCAGGTAAAAATGGGGAAAGGGAGGGTAGGGGTAATGGAATTAGTAGGTTAACTCTTTACAAATATCTAGTATGGCACCGGGGAAGCGGGAGGGGGTTGAGTGGATGGAGGGAAATACATTGTACAGAACTATAGTTGTTTTATATCTAATTCTTCATCTCTGGTACCATTACACACATTACTGAAAGTATTTAAAATGTTACAAATTCCAAGTAACGCCTATAACAAAATGAGAAATAATATACATATGCTTATGATTTGAAGGAAAATTGGACAAAAATGATGTATCAAGGGTATATGATACCGAGAAAGATGGCCAAATCACCAAAAACATAAATGATAAATGCTGGAAATGTAGAAAGTGTGAAGGATCATTCCACCACATGTGGTGGACATGTGAAATAGCCACAGCTTTTTGGAAAGAGATACATGAGACGTGACAATATATCTTAAAGACAAAAATCCCACTACAACCGGAAGCTTTTATTTTAGGAATGAATAATCTACAAACAGACTCCAACTAAGGTAAACTATTCATTTATATGACAACAGCAGCAAGAATAATATATGCAAGGACCTGGGGACAAAAATTAAGACCTCAGAAAGAGGAATGGATACAGAAAATCCTAGACATCATGAATATGGATAAATTGACTTTTTTGATTACTAAGACACAGAACAGATGCATTAAGATGACTGACTGGACTTTATTAAAAACTTGGATCAAAGACAACAAAATGAAACTACTGATAAAAATAGGATTACAAATATTAAGTTAGACAGAACCACTACAAGGAGAAAGAAGAAAGGAAAGTCAGATATGAAGAAGTAAAGATTAGAACCACATTGGAGAAACCCAGTATGAAGAGACACAGAAGAACCCCTCTTCCCCAACCTTCCTTTCTCAACCCTCCCCCTCTCATTCCTAGAATCTACCCCCTCCCCAGCTTATTACCCTCCACCCATTTACCACCCCCTTTTATCCTTGTGATGTCATCCCTCTTCTTTTAAGATCCCCATCCCTCTTTTATGTATGAAAAATTCAATAATAAAAAATAGAAATAATATTGTCATCTAATTTTAAAACCTAATAATCGTATCCACTGTATTATTGTATTTTCTGTATTATTCCATGTTCTTCTTATCGTCTCCTCTAGTTCTTCTTCATTAAAAGTTTGTCTTTTTTCCAATAATTTTAATTGAACTATTTTAACTAAAAATAATGACACTAATAGGAAAAAGTAAGTGTATGAAGGGGAGGGGGGAAGGTAGGAATAAATAAGGAAGAATGGGAAAGGAGATGGTAAAGTTTGTTGACTTCCAATTTTCTTCATGATGGTATATTTTCCCCTTTCAGTTCCTTCTTCTCTTAACGTGTTGCTTCTCCTTTTCTTCTGTCCTTTTTGGGATAATCCCTTTTTATTAATGGATTGTCCTAGATTCTTAAACTTTTGTTTCCTGAGTCATGTAGTCTTTTAAAAGTTGCCAATTTGTAGTTTTACTGTTCGTTTCCCCCTCATGTCTCATTATCAATTGTGTTAATTTGTCCATATCCATAATATCTAGAATTTTCACAAGCCATTGATGTGTTGAAGATATTTCTTTTTCTCTCCAACTTCTCGTATATACAATACTTGCAGCTGTTGTCAAATAATTAAAGAGACTATCTTTGTTTTCGTCCATATTTTTATCTAATATTCTTAGTAAATGGTATTCTGGTTTCAATTCCAGTTTCATGTTTAAAATCTTTTGGACTACTTCGTGAATTCCCTTCCAATGCTCTTTTGCTTTACAGCATGTCCACCACATATGGTAGAAAGTGCCTTCTGGATCTCGCATTTCCAGCATTTATTTTGAATATTTTTGTTAATTTTTCCCAGAATTTGTGGAGTTATGTACCATTAAAAGTTTGATTGTTCTTATTTAGATTATTTCTTTTAATTCTTTTAACTCTTTTATCAAAATTTAATTATTTTCTAAGATTTGGTTTAATCTATTAGTCATTAAATTAGTATTATGCAGAAAAAGGGTGATAATAGTATTTTTAGCCAGCTAGTTCTGAAATCTAACTCTTCTTGATTTTTTGGGGTGTTTATTAGTTATATAGCTGAAATTGGTTTTACCATTTTAACCATTTCACAAACTTTTATACTCTATCCAAAGTCTTTCAAAATTCCAGTTTTCTAGACATCCATTTTTACAGAATCGTCTTGTTGCCATCTCAGGTTTGAGTCTCTTAATATCCTTTTAACATATGATACAGCCATATCTCTAAACATTTTTTCCTTGTAAAACATTCAGAATTTGTTGCGAAGGTCTGGTCTGTCTTTTTCACCACATCCAGTTCCTACATTATGAGTCACTCCACAAAATTTCAGATGCATGTTTGTCATCCTTTCAATCTTCCATTATCTTCACCTCACTCTATTCCTTCCTCGCATACCACTGCATCAATTTCAATTGGTCAGCTTCACAAACTAGATTTCCCAGTCTGATGTACACTGATTGTATCTTATTTGAGATGTTGTCTAATATGTCTAAGCTATTATTAACTGTGCTCACCAGCTCATTCAGAGTTTCCAGCTGTTGCCTCATGGACTTTATCTATACAGTGTTCCCTCACTTATTGCTGGGGTTAGGTTGCAGGACCTCCTGCAATAAGTGAAAAACTGTGATGTAGGGATACTCTATTTATTTTAATATGTATACATTATTTTAGTAGTTATTTATTTGTCACGTCATGTTTCTATACCGCCCCTCTCAGCCCGAAGGCGACTCGGGACGGTTTACACAGGCAGTCTCTGCCCTCAATATAACACAGCAACAAGACAAACCCTTCCCCCCAAAACATAACACATATAATAACAATTTAACAATTAAAAACATACAATTGCAGCCTCAGCATCATGTTGAAATCAGTTTCCATTGCATCATCGTCATTCCATATATCCAATTAAGCCTTATATTTCATCAACAAATGCCTGCTCAAATAGCCAGGTCTTGACTTTCTTGCGAAATGTCAGGAGGGAAGGGGCCAATCTGATGTCTTTAGGGAGGGCGTTCCAAAGCCGAGGAGCCACCACTGAAAAGGCCCTGTCCCTTGTCCCCGCCAGTCGCGCCTGCGAAGAAGGCGGGACTGAGAGCAGGGCCTCTCCAGATGATCTTAAACATCTCGATGGTTCATAGGGAGAGATGCATTCGGACAGGTAAGTTGGACCCAAACTGTTTAGGGCTTTAAAGGCTAAAGCCAGCACTTTGAATTGTGCCCGGTAGCAAACTGGCAGCCAGTGGAGCTGGCACAACAGAGGAGTTGTGCGCTCTCTGAATGCCGCTCCTGTTATCAACCTAGCTGCTGTCCGTTGGACTAGTTGCAGCTTCCGAACAGTCTTCAAAGGCAACCCCACGTAGAGAGCATTGCAGTAATCTATATGGGATGTAACCAGAGTGTGGACCGCCGTGGCCAAGTCAGACTTCTCCTTTTATAAGTCTTTATAAACTTGGAATAAAGTGAAAGAAAGGAAGGAAATGCCCTTCAAGGTTGGAGGGAGAGAGGACTGAGGAGGGAAAGTGCCTCAGGGAGCGACGGTGGCAAAACCCCACAAAACAACGAAAATACCATGATATATATTTTAAATTTTTTTTAAAAAAAATCCGCAAAACAGCAATTCTGCAATAAGCGAATTGCGAAGTAGTGAGGGAACACTGTAATCTCTCTCTCTCTCTCTCTCTCTCTCCAGCCTTGCAATAAGTCATCATTTCAGCCCTTTGGACTGCTCGAAGAGCAGTAAAACTGACTATTTCTAGATGTCGTCTTTCTGTTGTCCTTCAGATAATTATCTTTTTTTTAAAAAAAAGTGTGATATTTGGAGTGCAATGGAATGTGTTTAGACTCTGTAGTCTCTTTTCAAGGTCATGTTTCTCAAAAATCCTTTTATTCCTTTCTCTTTAGTCAGTCACATTACAGGAATCATTACCTTAGATTTATGAATTGTTAATTCCTTAAAATAAGATACTGCACTTTACATTTCAATTTAAAAGTCTCATTCTCTCATTTTTCTCTCTCTGCTCTTTCCTTTTTCTATCTGTTTAATATGCTCATTTTGAAAGTAAAAGGTATAGGCTTGTTAAATAATTATTTCTTGGTACTCGCCATTAATTGTGTAGCCCAAAATTCGGTGATTTCTCTTCCTCCTCTCCTTTCTCATCTTCCTCCTTGAACATATATTTCTTGTCTTTCTTTGCTCTTAATTGGACTTTAACTCTGAAGGGTATAAAGGGTGTTAAAATGTAAACAAAAAGCAATAAAAACAAAACAAAATAAAAAGTTGTTAAATTTGTCAGCAATTTTGACTGGAAAAAAGAAGCCTCAATTAATGTGTTTACCATTCTCTCTCCTCCTTAGCTCATTGGAGAGGCTGTGTTGTTCATGTGAAAAATTCCATGGATTTTCAGCTTCTTCTGCACAGCTATTGCTTATCAAAGAGTTTGCACATCACCATTGACCATTTATTTATCCTAAGTGGCCTTCTTGGCTGTTAAAGGATACTTGGAAGACATAATAATAATAATAATAATAATAATAATAATAATTTATTTGTACCCCACCCTATCTCCCTGAGGGAACTCAGGGCAGATAAATCATTGCTGCCATTTGAATAATTGCTGTTAGGAGCAGATAATCATAATCAAAACAATAATTTTATTTCTTCCCCACTTCTCCTCATAGATCAAGGTGGGCTACAATATTGCTAAGACACATAATCTAAACACAAGATTATTTAAAAATACAATTTGAAATATAAAAATCATGAAATATTTGAAAGAAACTGGAAGGTGGCCTTAGCATGCTTGATGAGAGATCTTAAGAAATAAAATAAGAGGAATTTATTGAGCTAGAAGTACAGAGGGTTAAATAAAATGTACATAAAATCTGCAGGAATCAGTGATGGATGCCAAGGTTGTGAGTAGCACTTGGGGTGGGTTGAGGGATAATTGTACAGTGGATGGCGGGTTGTCTATGTATGTGTATGTGTATATGTTTGTTCTGTATATTGTGGGTGTATTATAATTTTTAAATAAAAAGTCATTTAAAAAATACTCCATAGAATACACATATTAATATTAAAATATATTTTCACAAAATACACATTAAAATACACAAACAAAAATTAAACATAAAGTGGAAGCTTAAAATTTGTTCGTGCCACAACTTGGATAGATCTCTCCAACTGTTCTTGTTGCCATGTTCAAGCCGTCACCTCATAATTAACGCTTTTTCAAAGTAATTGCACTTTTCACTAATTTTACTATATCCAGTTAAAATATAATTTGTCTGAAGTTTTTCCTCCCAAATTTCCTTTGTGGGGGACAGACAAGTTCTTTTAAGACTCTAATTCCCATTAATAGTATTCTTAGTCATAAAATGGGATCATAGCCACTATTTTAGATGGCACTGAAAATGGATTAGACCATACAGCTATACAGGTACTTCTCAAAAAATTAGCATATAGTGCTAAAGTTCATTATTTTCCATAATGTAATGATAAAAATTAAACCTTCATATATTTTCGATTCATTACACAACAACTGTAATATTTCAGGTCTTTTTTTTTTGTTTTAATACTGATGATTTTGGCATACATATCTAAAAAAATTAGCATATTCCATCTGACCAAATATGCTAATTTTTTGAGACAGTATTTTTGGGTTTTCAGGAGCTGTATGCCAAAATCATCAGTACAAAACAAAAAAAGACCTGAAATATTTCAGTTGGTGTGCAATATATGAAAGTTTACGTTTTATCATTACATTATGGAAAACAATGAAATTTAGCACTATATGCTAATTTTTTGAGAAGGACCTATACTGTTAACAGCCATTATTCATGATGATTACATCTGATGGGAAACAAGGAATACTTGTCATTGACAAGAATAAGTTTCTTGAAATTTTGAAACTCCTGTTAATAACATTATTCTACTTTTTTTCCTTTGGCGATTATTTGAGAACCACCCATTCACATGTAGGAGACACATGAAGTCTGGTCTCTGGGCACAAAACAAACTGTCTGTAATCCCGTTGGTGACATATAGGATTCACTCACGATATAAAATTTTAGGGAAATGGGGAACAAGAGTCTATTCACTAGTTCCTTGTATTTGACTTAAACTTTCCAGTTAGCAAAGATTAGAGATAGAATTGCTACAACTGTGAAAGGGTCAAAAAAAAGGAGGAGGAAGTGACTAAGTAATGGGAACTGCTTTTTATTCCTGTGGTATTTCTCCTGGGAATGAGAGTGAAATGGCTGTAATCTCTCTCTCCCCTTCCTCCCTGTCTGCTGAATCGTCATAGCAGGGTGTTGTTTTTTTGTGTGTAGTATATGGCAATGACTGAGGTTTGAGATAATGGTATAAGGTTTCATATGTGGAATCCTGTTGGTGACAACCAATCGCTACTCTTCATGGGAGGAGGCAAATACCTTTCCCCGCCCACTGCGTAGGCAGGGAAAGGGCATTCTGTTGCCTTCAAGCTCTTCTTAGAGCAACTTCTCAAATGTTGGAAGATACACTTTCAATTTTTGGTAGACAGCTCTAAACAGCCTGCAATAATTCCTTGCAAACTATGCTGATTTACTTGGTCGCCATAGACAGCAAGTTACATGGCTAGATGAATTTTCAGGCTGAAACAATAGGCTCTCTTCCAGATATCTTGCATCCTATCCAAAAGTACTGAAGAAGAAAATATTACAAAAAGGCTTGTGACCCAATAACTTTATGTATCCTTTCTTTTGTTTTAACTTGCATAGCTGGTCTCAGTTCCATAAGGATTATTGCTTTGTTCCTTACATATCACAGAAATCTGTAATATGTATGCAACAAAGCAATAGTCCATATGGAACTGACTAAACAGCAATTAACAGCAATTGTTTGAGATTTTCTTTTACAGTCCTTTTTTGACATTAATTCTAAATTGACCTTGGCTCTTTTGGTTTAATCTGTATTAAATTCTATGTTTGAGGCACACATTGTTCAATCTAATAGTGTTGCTATCTTAGCATTACTATTAAACGTACAAATTGAATAAAACCTCTAGCTAGCTTTAAACTAAAGATGTGTGAAACAAAGGCACCTTTTCCCCTTCAGAACTTCATCTCTGAAGTTTTTCACAATTGCTAATTCAGAGCAGAGCTACTGTATTCAATGCTTTAAGTGTCTACATTAATTACGATTCTAGCTTAACTTCTATCACAGACTGCTCAAAGATTTATAACACTGAGGATCAAAAGGATGTATCAAGGATTTAATAAAATGCATTGGACAAAGAAGAAGTTGTATAGCTGCACAGAATAATAAGGATTCATTAAAGCATTGCTGATGTGGACATAATGATAATTGCTACTCATCTATTGAAATTGATTTAGTGTTTAGCTTTACTTAAACATGTCATTAACTAATTACTTTAACTAAACAGACTTAGAACACTGCTGACAAATCTCTGATAACATACATTGCTAAATGTTTAAAGACTGTTTTCCCCCATAGCATGTTGAAAGCAAAGATGATTATAGAAGCATTGTGCTTTTTTTCTCAAATGATGGTTGAGGCCACTAATGTTGTCCATGCGCATAAGAGCTCATGTAACAGGCTTTAGAAACAATATTTGTAACACCATCAGCCTCTTGTTGTGATGACCGTAAGATCTGGATTCAAATGATTGCAAGATATAAGAAGAAATGCATGATTGGTTTATGAGATTTTGATCCGTAATGTAAAACCAAGTTGGTGCTGCTTGCTTTAATGTACTGAAGGAAACAGGACTAGCAGCTGAATGCTATCTTAACACTGGTGAAAGGACCATGTCTTCCACTATATCAGTAGGGTAGAAGACTGCTACAGAATTTAGAATGGACTGAGGCAGGATCTACACTGCTACATAATGCAGTTTGAATCAGTGTAGACCCATATAACAGGATTTAACTGCATTATATGGCTCTACACCAGGCATGGGCAAACTTCAGTCCTCCAAGTGTTTTGGACTTCAACTCCTTGAAATCCCAGTCAGCTTACTGGCTGTTAGGAATTGTGGGAGTTTTTTAAAAATATATATATATGTTATAGGAGCAGCACAAGCAACAGTCGTCCTGGGATGGATAAGAGCTCAAAAAATGGGAAATAAAAATGGTTATCTAGAATATTATATCTTTAAAATTATATTGTTAAAAAGAAAAATAAATATACAAACACATAGCCAATGGAGAACTGGGAATCAAAATGAAAAGATCTGATAGCCAAAGTAATAGGACAGGAAAATATAAGGAACTGAATTAGACCATCTTCATGATCAAACAAATTAAATAAAAGAGGTATAACTGTTCTGGGAGGGAGGGAGGAGAGCGAGAAGCATGGGGAAAAAGGGAGAGGACAGATAAAAGTGTGAGATAAGTACATAATTGGAAAGGACAAGAAAACAGGCTATATCAGAACAGTATGAGTATCTATGAGAAAAAAGTCTTATTGTCTCTTTTCCTCATTATTCCTGCAGCGTGATTGTGAAACGACATAATCTTCTTATTCCACCTTTCTTTAAAAAATGAATTATGGAATTTGAAATCCAAAACACCTGGAGGGCTGAAGTTTACCCATGCCTGGTCTTCACTGACCATATGTAATGCAAATTCAAACAGCATTATAGGACAGTGTAGATCCAGCCTTAGTGGCATCTACAGGGTGACCTTAGTGAAGTCACAAAGTTGCAGTCTCTGATGAAGGCAATGGCAAAATGCTTTTGTGCAGGATAGGTTCATCTTATTGTCACCATAAGACATAAACAACCTGAAAGTGCACAACAACAGCAAGAAATCTGTTGACTACAGTTCTATCCACCAACAAAATGGAATGGCAAAAAGTCAAGAGAAATGCCAGCATCAAACACCAGAAGAAAATGCAGTCTTTTCCAAGGGGACAATAATGATGGCTACTGGTAAAATAATGCCCAGACCATAAATAGTGCATAGGGCTTCCACTTTCAGCCAGGAAAACTAAAGGAAAAAAGGTGGGGGAAAACAAAGAAATAGAAATAGAAGTAGTGTGTTCACCATAAAAAAAAGGAAAGAGACAAATGTAAGTAGTATTCAGATTAAGTCTCTAAATGTTGCACAAGCTACCCAGAAGACCTGAAAAGGTTGAAACCCCCCAAAAACATAAAAATGCACACTTGTGTATGGGAAGGGGGAGGGATTATGTACCCTGGGCTGATTTAGGAACACAATATATTCTTCTGTCTCCTGGAGAAGTCACTTCCATTTTGAAAGAAACCTTAGCAGTTTTAGAACAGTTGCCATAAGGATTCTCCTCCGTCCCTGCAGGGAGCAGAGGGTATTTGGAGTAAAAAAAAATACATTTTTTAAAAAACAGGGAGAATGAGGAAGTGCACACACAACACATTGATACTTTCTGCCATCCAAGTAATCTGTAGTTATGAGATGTGGTGATAATGATGAGAGAATAAGAGAAATGTACAGAAGACAGCTTTATCAGTGTCCATAATGAAATGTTCAAATGCAAAGGCTGCTTCATAGCTGAGACCATTTGATGGAGTCCTTCTTTAGACCCTATCAGTGGACCCTATCAGCAGCAGTACTACTATCAGCATAGATACCCTCGCCACCACAGAATTGTAGTGGCATAGCAGACAGTTAAAGATATTGTTTGGGGGAAAAAATCCATATCCACAAATTAGTGAAACTGTGTGTGCGTTTTGGGCTGGTATAAGAATTAAGATAATTTTAAAGGAAAAATGGCTTGAAGAAAAAGATGTTTATATGTGTTGTGGGACATAATTTAAAGAGAAAACAAATATCATTTTTAAAGCTAGCAGCTGCATTATAGGAAAAATAATTACTTGAAATATGGCTGTGTATGCCCTTAAATGTGATATTGATTTTTGTTCCTTTTTTTGTATCAAGGAGTTATACTCCTAACAGTTCTTTACCATTTCCTCCCTTATACTCAGAAAATGCAATGATAGTTGCAATGGCTGGATAAATTACCTCTCTTCTGAGAGAAAAAGAAAACTGTTCATGTAAAGCTGGTAGAAACCGAGGTTGCATGCTTCACTGCAGCCTGTAGCTAAGGTCAATACAGTCATGCTAACAATGGAGTCAGCTATGTGAAATAGTTCACTTGCTCTATTTAGATTCCATTTAGATAGGAAGTCACTGAAGATGATAGTGATAATTGCTACAGCATAGAGAGAAACAAATCAATTCATTTTTCTTCCATTCATACTAGACAAACTAGCCACGAAAAAGCTATGGTCTCTGTGATTAACTAACATTGATTCTATTCTAGAAGTGGATGGATCAGCAATTCCACATGTGTTTAAGAATAAATGCAGAACAATGGGTATTTAAATATACACTAAACTCTAGAATAAGCTGACCCAAATATAAGCCAAGGCACCTAATTTTACCATAAAAACTGGGAAAACTTATTTACTCGAGTCTAAGCCGAGGATGGAAAATGCAGCAGCTATTGGTAAATTTCAAGAATCAAAATAAAAATAGATACCAATACAATTACATTAGTTGAAGAGTTAGTAGGTTAAATGTTCTTGAATATTTACATAAATCTGTAATTTAAGATAAGTCTGTCCAACTCTGATTAAATCATTATTCTAACATTCTTCAATGTAAATGTACTTATGTATCCTTACAATAATAATAAATAGGGTAATTAATAAATTCAATATTATCAATATAGAATAAAATAATAAATGTAAATAAATAGAGTAAAATAATAAATTTAATAATAATCATAAATAGTGTAAAATAACACATGTAATAATAATAGATTAAATAGAGTAATAATAACATTAACAGAGTACAACAATAAATGTAATAGAGAAAAATAATACATTTAATAATAATAATAAATAGAATAAAATAATAAATGTAATCATAGCAATAAAAATAACAATAATCCAATAATCATCATAGTTTATTTTAACTACAGTATATATTGTGTGGAAATGCTGTGTCTATATGAATGAGAAAAAGTGGGAAAGACTGACTTGGGAAGGGGGTGGGAAAAATAATGGGAAGGGGTGTTTGAAAAAATGTAAAAATGAGGTGGAAAGTGGGAAGCTGGAAAAGTAGGGCAGATTGGGGTGGGAAGGGAGCAACTGGGGAAGGAGGAAAGATTGAGGTGGAAAAGAGGGTCTGGAAACTGGGAAAGGTTGGGATGGAAAAGGGGGGCTGGAAAGTGGGAAACTGCAATGGGAAAGGGGGCAAGACTGAAATGGGAAAAAGAAGCTGGAACCTGGGAAAGGCTGGGATGGAAAGTGGAGAGAGAGGGGCTGGGGAATGGGAGTAGCAAATACTGGGATAGGAAGGAGGAAACTAGAAAAAGGGAAGACTAGGGTGGGAAAGTGGTGCTAGAAAAGTGGATGGAAACTTAGGTGAGAAACTGAGGTGGGAAGAGAAGAAGGTGTTGTCTGGCTTGGTCAAGGAGAGTAAAGTCTGGGGTCACCTTCTCCTCTCCCCCATCCCCAGAAGGGAGATCCAGAAAGCAGGGAAGGGAATGGAAGCAGGGAGGCAGCTGCTTGATTGTGAGAGGGGGCTCTCCTTCACACTTCCATCCCCCTCCCCACTTTCCAGGTCTCCCTTCTGGGGAGCAGAGGGAGAGAGGAAGTGACCTCCCAGCTTGTGGGAGGGAAATGGAAGCACAGAGGAGACTCCCCCTCCCGCGATCCACCAGCTACCTACCTGCCTGGATGCTGAGAAGGAAGAAAAGGAGAAATGGCAGCAGCACCCTTTTTCCTCTTCTTTCTCCTCTTCCTTCTCAATGGCCAACTGGAGGAGGAAGAAGAAGAGGCGGAGAAGGGTGCTGCTGTCGCCCTCCTGGTCACCTGGCAAATCTCCCTTGATAAACCACACGTTCAGCTGAGGTACAACAGGTTTATTTAGAATATTGATTATAGGAACGAGACTAGAAGTCAGCTAGAATGCCTTTTAAAAGGGCACCGGGATTAGCAGCAATGTTCAATAGTAGCAGCAGTTGAATATAGACCTGCGGCGACCAAGGATCAAGCAGGATACAAAGGCAAAGTCTTTCTGTAGCAATCAGGAACAAAACAATCAGGAACCAGGCATCAAAGCAAGCAGAGGCCCAAGCGGGCAAGATTCAAAGCAACCAGCGTGCTGGCAGGTAAAGTCTCGAGCAGGAGGCCGCAAGGCCCATTCAGGAATCCATGATCAGGGAATATGATTGTTGGCTCGAGATGTGCCTGCTTTCCAAGACCAAACGGTTATAGTGTCCAAACCCTTTGATCTGCTGCGACGCCACTGCGCCGGACATCATGGTTCCCATGATGGACTGCAGCTGCTGTTTAGGTAAACCTCAGAGGCAAAATATGTGATCCCAATTAGTGCCCACATCTGTGAAGAGGAGGCAGAGGCACTCCTGGTCTCATTTCGCTAGAAATAACAGCCGCGGCCTTGACTGTTTGCTCCAAGCTGCAAGGTACAGAGTTCACTGGGGAAAGGCAGACAGACTGAAAGGATTCTTGAATGCCATCATGGCTGCAGTGTGGTTCAGAAGAAACTAGGGAAATGGAGGCTTGGGGCCTGACAGCTGCTGCCATTTCTTTTTTCCTCTTCCTCCTCTTCCTCTTCAATGTCCAGTTGGAGGAAGAGGAGAAATTGAAGGAGCAGCCCTTCTCCTTTTCTTCCTCCTCCACCTTCCTCCAGTTGGCCATCTCCTCTTCCTCCTCCTCCTCCTTGATGGATACCAAGGGAATCAGTAGCTACTGAAATGGACATCAAGTGCCACCTCTGTGTTGATGGAGGCAGGCAGGATTTCCCCGGGTACTGGTTGTGGGGGGTCGGGAGCAGGTGAGGGTTTTGTCCTCCTTTCTGCTAGAGATCCCTGTGTACAACTAGTGGGCCACTGTGTGACACAGAATGCTGGACTAGATGGGCTGAGGCCCGATTCAGCATGGCTCTTGTTATGTTCTTATGTTCTTATGGCCAGCTGAAGCAGGAGGAGAAGGAGAAGGAAGAAAAGGAGAAGGGGCACTGCTGCCATTTCTTCTCTTCTTCTCCTCTTCCTTTTTGATGGCAAGTTGGAGGAGGAGGAGAAACAGCAGCAGTGTCCCTTCTCCTCTTCTTTGTCTTCCTGCTCCAGCTGGCTATGGAGGAGGAGAAGGAAGAAGAGGAGAAGGAGTGCTGCTGCCATTTTTCCTCTTCTTCCCCCTCTTCCTTCTCCATGGCAAGCTAGAGGATGAGGAGGATCTCTTTCTACTATCCCAATCAGACAGCCCCTTTAACATGGAAATTCCCAGATTACATCCTTGTGAAACACAAATTAATTCGCCACAAACCAGGAAAACCTTGGGGTTTATTCTGCACCTTCTTGGATGGCACCTGATAAGACCACTACTTTGACTGTCTGGACCGCTCCCTCAAATGTTCTGGGCTTTTGACGGGGTAATCCAGACAGTAGTCCCATGTTTTCCAGGCTGATTCATCCTGGAAAACTGTGAGGGCTACAACCTCCTCCCCCAACCCCAACCCCCCAAAACCCTAAAAGTAAAAAGGAAAGTTACCCCATATTTACAAGAGAAATGTTTTAAAATGGAGTATTATTGGTTGTAAGCTGATTTTAAGTCCTTGTGAGAAAAACAGTGATTTTCTTCTTGCTGCAAGAAAGTTTTGCAGAATCATAGTTTTAACAACTATTTGTACTTCAGACTTATTTGTGCAAAAATAATATGTGGCATTTTTTGTGCAGGAAATAATATTTTGCACACAGAAATTCTGCTTTCTTTATGCTTTTTTTCATAGAATTAACTCCAGTAAAGGTTCCTGTAGTCTAGGATTCTTCCTGTCAAGGTTATTCAATAATTGAAGAACAAGTTTTTCCAATAATATCCCCCTCAATAGTGAAAAAAAGGAAAAAAATGTTCTACCTGCCTTATTCTGTGGTTTTTCAGTCCAATAACAATAATCTGGTTAATTGCTTATGTTTTCAATAGCAGGACTAACTTCTCTTGCATCTTTTGCCCTCACTATTAACCTCACTTTTGGCTTTCCGATGCATTCTAATAGAAACAGAAACAAATTGCTTCCATTAAGGAAGGCTTGCCTGTATAGTTTAGCAACAGGCTTCCTTTTACAAACTGTATGCTAAGTAGGAAGAATGAAATCAAAGGGTTCTGAAGGGAACTTTCACCATTCTAATACCTTTATGAGAATGCCAAACTGATATGAGGGATCAACCTAGTCTATTCCTTTTGAAAAGAGAACAAACATTAAGTGCCCATTTGGCTGGTGATTAGATCACCTATGACCCAGAACCAACACTGTTTTTGAATTGAATATAATTCATTTGGTACTCTGATGCTAGTTTTGGTTGGTGTGGACATATTACGTGATCGTCACTATTCTACATCCTTTTAATGTTATACTTGGTTCAATGAGCTTCACATTGCTACTGAACTTTCACTATGATCATTATACATTTTAGATTTATTATTGGGCAAATATTTTATTATACTATGCTTATAAACCTCAGGCGTGCTGCAATTTTGTCAATTATTCACACATAAGAGCACCAGGGGATTGTGCTTTAAGTTGATGGCGAAATGCCTCACAGTACAGAGCCACAAAGTCCTTTTATCTCTCAGTGGTGCTATTAGACTATATTTACTTTGAAATGCATGAAGTTAGTCTCAAAATATATGGTGAATTTCAGGAAATAATTATTTGTGCTTCAACATAATGTTTGCAATATGCTTAAAAGATTATTTCCTCCATTTATTGCTTGTATACTTTTTACACTGCACATTTAGTAATTTTGGAATACTGACTTTGTCCACCCTGTGTTTGCGAGGGACTGTGTGGACCTTAATGATGGAATACATTAATTTACAAATAACCTATTCTTTATGGCACCTTTTGTGAGTCCATTACAAGCAGACCAAACCAGTTATAGCATCACTGAAGTAGGCTACACACCGTTATAATATTCAGTTCAATGTGAATTGTTCATAGTATTGTTCATAAATGATGAGCTATCTAGACAAAAAGAGTACGAGATGGTAGTTTATTTACAAATGTTTACATAAATGAAATACATAGTTCTAGAGTGAGTGTGGTGGAGGAAGAACAACTTAGCAAAATGGTGTGTGGCTCGTAATCTTAACACTTGTAAATGACTTGAGTTCATGCCACCTCTACGTAAACCATGGGAATTATATTACTTTCTTGTCCTCTTTACAGCCTGTAAAATATTGTTTTGAATGGGAACATGAACCTTTTGCTTCAAAATTTCTACAGGTCTTTGTAGCTTGAAATAAAAATGCAGAAAGCATAGAAAGTTGAGGTCATCTATTCTCTTTCTCATTTGGTCCAGTTATCTTATGTCCTTATACTGAAATGTTTTCTGTTAGACCAAACTATTTGGCTTTTCAGTGAACAGCAAATATAGATAAAGCATGCATTACATATATTGGATTTTGTTCCCTTGTTCTCAGTCTATGAAAAATGGTCACTGCCAATGCTTTTAAGTTATTTCATCACTGATCTCACTTAGGTACTCTGCATTTTCTTAGATCTTTCAAAGTATTGACCAAAGAATTTATGCAAAGTCTGATTTATGACCTGAATATGCATGCAACAGGAAAAGATGGCATCCAGAGGAAAACACATGAACTAAAACTAGTTGTTTATTTATAAGGATATTATCCAAATGGCCAGCTTTTCATTGGATAGTTGTTCAATCTGTTTCCAAATCATGAAATGTTAGGATGTATATATCCCAATCATTTTCCTAATTATGTCTGTATTCTTGGTTCTGTGTGTATAGCACCTTCGAAGTCAAATGTGGTTGACAGCCAATATGGAATACCCAGACAGCAAGCTGAATATTTAAATTGTATCAGTGTTCTCTCCAGGCATTTATTATATCATATGTCTCCATAGCCTCTATGTGTCAAATCATTTAAGCAGATATTGGATGGTTTTGATCTCACAGTTTCCTTTGGGCTTTATAACTTAATACTGGAATGTAATTATGGAATCCAACAAGCCTGGAACCATCCCCTTAACCTTGTCAGCCTAAGAAAATTGTGGACACAGTACTTTTAATGGCCTTTATCACCAATGAATTACTCTCTTGCTGGAGGGTTTTTTGAGAAAAGGCAGCTATCTTGACCTCCTGTCTCAATTCACTTTTATTTCTAGCCAACATGACTTCTTTTGATAAGCAGCAAAATATAACTACCAGCTGTCCAGTTAAAATAATCCGATGTTTCTTGGCTTAGTGGAAAAGATGGGTCAACTTACAAGGCTGTTCTGGTCCTATTCATAAGACAGATAAAATATATGTGATTTCATGTCTGTATGAACAGAATTTACTCATAAGGTAATGTGGCAAAAATAGTAAGTCTTGAATTTAAATGATCTTCTAAATAAATTATGCCTGAAACTTTATACATAGGTAACAGAGTATGCCCTCATTGAAAAAAAGCAGTCTTTCATAGTGTTTGGGCACTTGGAATGCCCAAAATGTATGTTTCTGCACCAGAAATTCTGCCTTTCTAGGATGCACTGGTATAATCCCAGGTTACATCAGCAAACGTTACCAATGAGTTTCCAGTTTATGTTTCAGATGATATTGAAGATCTGTAGCTCTGTTTTCTTGATGTGACATTAACTAATATATTAGACATTAATATGCTTGTGAGGAAATTGGAAGGGACCTGATGTTCATTGTTCCTGCTCTGCGAAGGATCTTTATCTAGACTGAGAATCCCAGAAGGTTGGCTGTCCATCCTTCTTATGGAGACATCCAGAGAAGCAAACCACATAAACTCTATAAATATTTGGTTCCATTACTGAACCACTTTTACTGTCAAGTAGTTCCTCCTAATATTCAATTAAAATATAATCTTCTGTAATTTACGAGCCCCTCCTCGGAGGTTGAGAAGGAAGGGGTATAAATGGTCTAAAAAATAAATAAACCATTAAATCTTCTTCTGTATATAGGGTTTCATGAAACAGCTTTCTCAGCATATGGCACATCAGATCTCTCAATCTCTCTCTCACTATATATATGTCATATTTCTTCAATTGTAAGACACCATCGATTGTAAGATGCATCCAAATTTTAGTACCACCATCAAAAATACATAAGATACACCTGCAATTCTAATATGCATCCCAGATCTAGAGATGTTTATAAAGGAAAAAGTTTGTCTTAGAATGGACGAAATACAGTGTATATACAGTATAGAGAGGGGGGGGGGGCATGATTCTACTTTAATTGTAAATTGCAGTTTTCCCCTTATTTAAATGCATAAATTTTGCTTGTCTATGAAACAATTCTCTTTGAATGCTCCAAAACAATATATCAGGCTCCTTCTTATGAAACAGACAACATGGACATCATTAAGTAAGCATTTCAAGCCAACAAAATTGTATGTATTCTAAGCAGACAATGGCAAATTTCATTTTTGTGTAGTCCAATTCCTTCCCATTTCCAAAGATACCTTTCAAGACTACAAAATAAACGGGAGCTCTTAATATTTTAGGCAAAACAATTTGACTAGAATAACATTCTCCTTGCTAGGATCTCTGTCTAAGAATCCCAGTGACAAGGAATAGAAACTAGGTAAGCAACAATTTATTTCTCCCCATCTATGTTGTTGAGAAGAAAGGAAAGCTTAGAGAAGACAATTATGCTAGGGGAATGGAAGAAAAAAGAAAGAGGGGCCAATCGAGGGCAAGATGGATGGATGGTATCCTTGAAGTGACTGGCTTGACTTTGAAGGAGCTGGGGGAGGTGACGGCCTACAGGGAGCTCTGGTGTGGTATGGTCCATGAGGTCACAAAGAGTCGGAAGCGACTGAACAAATGAACAACAAATGCTGTAAATATATGGTTGTTCATTTTTAAAGGGGATGGTGCTGTAAGTTCTGAAAAACAAAGCTTTTCTATGCATTGTTTTCCCCCAAACTGGGATATAATATGTTAATTCATGGTTCATTGCAGTTCTGATTAAATCTAATAAACTATTGCCATGTATGTTGCATAAATGTATCAGAAATGTTACATTTTTCTCAATAAATATCTGCCTCTGATGTTTTAAAATAGCATTAATACAGTATAGTAATTGAAGGCTGTGTTAATATTACAGTTGAATGATACCAGAAATATAACTGCTTTACATGAAGAAGAAGAGGAAATTTGCTCCTGAAATAATTTTACTACAAAAGAATTAATGCAATGGCCAATTAAAAGGGACATTTGAGTGTAGTTATTACACTGTTTATCATACAGAGGTACATGAGCTAAGGTTAAAGGTGTTATTAAAACATTAAATCCTTATGTGTAAGATATATAATTATAATAAAATATTACAGATGATAATGAGACACTGTAATGAAGTCTTGGCTTAATTAGAGAGAGTATTGTTATAATGTATTTCTAGTAAAATGACATACAATATATTTTCTTTTCATTATTTAATTATGACCTATATTTAATAGTTTATTTAGCCATTTCCAGAAAGACATGTGGTGCAATTTACAGCATTTGCCATGTGTAGTACAATAAATTACATAAATACATAAGAAAAACTGCTGCAGACAATCACTATTGAATTTGACACAATGGTCTATAGCTGACTCCCCAGGAGATGGTCTGCTCTTCGTTGGGAATTCATCATTAACCTTTACAGGAATCTCAAATAAAATATCTTATTTTTAAAGATGAGTTTTATTGATCAGCTTTATTAGATCCACAAAAATCTCTGGATTCTCTCAACATTTGTTTTCCTCCCTCTTGACTATTTCTACATCTTTCCTCCTCTTTTGCTTTTATCCAGAGGCCCTTCCAGACAGTCCATATATCCCAGAATCTGATCCCAGGTTTTCTGCTTTAAACCCGATTATATTAGTCCCCACTGTCAGATAATCTGACAGATCTTGGGATATAGGGCCTGTCTGGAAGTGTCCTGGGATTCTATCATTTTCAGGGAAGTCCTGGGATTCTATTATCTCCAGGGAAGTCCTGTCTACTTCCCTGAACAATCTCTTCAACACCCCAGTTACTAAGATGTGCTTGTAGGCAACAAAATATTCTGATTTCTCTGTGGACATTAGGCACGTGCAATCAACAAAAAAGTTTCAAAATTTAATACAAAATTAGGGGGTGCTAGTGTTTTATTTTCAAAGTATTTCTAAAGAATCATTAGTAAGACTTTTGATACTGCTGGATGGGGTTACACGTCCCTTGAAGGCACAGGTTCACAACTTGGGAGTCCTTCTGGAGTTTGAAACCTCAGGTTGTGGTGGTGGCTAAGGGGGCTTTCACACACTTAAAACTTGTGCAACAGTTGCGCACATACCTTGGAAAGTCAGACTTGGCCATGGTGGTCCACACTCTCATTACATCCAGGATAGATTACTGCAACACGCTCTATGTAGGATTGCCTTTGAAGAATGTTTGGAAGCTTCAAAAAGTCAAATGAGAGGCAGCCAGGTTAATAACTGGGGTGGCATACAGGGACCACCCAAATCCCATGTTTTGTCAGTTTCACTGGTTGCCTGTTTGCTACCGGGCACAATTGCAAGTGCTGGCTTTGACCTATAAAGCCCTGAATGGTCTTGATCCAGTTTACCTGTCCAGTGCATCTCTCTCTATGAACCACCACAAAGACTAAGATAAGAACATAAGAACATAAGAAGAGCCATGCTGAATCGGACCTCAGCCCATCTAGTCCAGCATTCTGTATCACACAGTGGCCCCCAGTTGTACACGGGGATCTTGAGCAGAAGGGAGGACAAAACCCTAACCTGCTCCCGACCCCCCAGATCTTCTGGGGAGACCCTGCTTTCGGTCTCGCCACTGTCCCGCCAGTGTCACAGGCGTGTTTGGTGGGAACGAGAGAGGGCCTTTTCCATGATTGCCCTCTGGCTATGGAACTCCCTTCCTGGCGAGATTAGATCAGCCCCCTCCCTTCTGTTCTTCAGAAAGGTAAAAACCTGGCTCTGCAACCAAGCCTTTGGAAAAGTGCAATAAGGCAATACTAGAAAACCCATTCTGCTGACTGGGGCCAGCATGGTGTTTTGAAACGGTTTAAACAACTGATTTTAAAGTAGATATAACTGATTTTAGTGTTTGTGTATATTTATAGTTATTTTATGTCCTGGCATGGAATACTTGTCCTATATATGTTGTGCTCTGCCCTGAGTCCCCTTCTGGGTGAGAAGGGAGGAATATTAATGGTTCAAATAAATATAACAAGAGTAATGAAATTTAGTTAGTTTTTCTTTATAGTAATTGTACAAGTGGGGAAACTTCAGGGGTTCTTTTATCCCTCATTTTTACAATTATTGGGGTGAAACTTGCTACAATGGTAGAACACACTTGCCACTGTTAGTCCATCAAGTTTCACAACATTCCACTTATCCATGGATTTTGGGGGATTTCCAAAGTTTTGATAAACAACATGTTAAAAAATAAAAAAAACTACAAGAGCTATCTCCTTGAATTATCTACACAATGACAATGGCACAGGGCTCCTTGCTTTCCCAAACAACATTTACCAGAATTCTGTGCTTTCTCAGTTTGTTTCCCAGCAAACTCTGCTTTCTCCCTGCTGCTTCCCTTCTCTCATGGTGAGAGGCCATTAATTTAAAGAGGAAAGGCAGTATATGCATATTGTATGTGTATCAGAAGATGCATCCTGCTAGCATTCCATCTACCATTAGGGAGATTGAAGTAGTTACATTAGACAACACATTTTTAATATCAGGAAAGATAATAATTGTTTTATTAATTACAGTTTTTATTCTCAAGGATGAAAACAGATAATTGTGGGTTGTTCTGGCTTGTGTATTCTTTTTTGTTCAACGGTTCTTACTGTCTGGCAGTTTTTGCTAATGTTTAGGTGAAATATGTAGTTTGAATCCACTGTCCACCTTCCAGGGTGAACATACTCAGTTCTGAAAGACACTTCTCAAAGATTTGGCTTTTAGAACTTTTACCATTTGGTCACCCTCTTCTGGACATGCTGCAGCTTGTCAATTTACTTCTTGAATTGTGGTGCCCAGAACTATATCAAGGAGAGGAAAGAATGGCAGATTCCCTCAAGGAAGAATATTTTATCAGTGAAGCCATAGCTTTCAAAGGGAAAATCACCCTGAAAGCACTTTGGTAAAATAAATCAAAGTAACAGAAAACATACCAATATAGCAGTTTCAAAATGCAGAGTTACAATGTATTCACATGCTAACTGTAATTTATCAAGAAATATAGAAAACAAAAGCATAACTCGTAGATTGGAAGTATTGAATATGTTTCAGTACATAAGAAAGGGTACAACAGAAATGCAGCAATCATTGTAGCATTGCATACATCTCCCATGGTAGCAAAATTATGCTCTAAATTCTATAATAGCAATTACTATATATGAAGGGAAAAAAACCAGGCATCCAAGCAAGGTTTGAGAAAGGAAGAGGCAACAAGGATCTTATTGAAAAGGTAAGTTTGATAATTATTTATTTATTTATTTATTTCAACTTAATAACCCAACATAGACCAACATAGAATTTAATAAGAAAATCATCTTGTATTCATAAATTATAGCAAATCCTTTGATTGTGTACATCATCAAAAACTTCTGGTTACACTTAACTAAATGAGAGTATAGTGATATTTTATTTTCCTAATGCATAATATGTACTCAGTACAGGAGGTGATCATTAGGCGAGCCCATGAAAAAATGGAATTGTTTCCAACCGGCAAGAAGTACACACAAGGCCTCATTTTATCACCCTGTCTATTTTAACTTTCCACACTGGATGTATCATACATAATGCTGGAATAATTTCAGAGGAAAGAGACATGTACATTTGAGGAAAAACATGAACAACTTAGGATATACAGATGACACTATGTTAAAAGCAGAAAATGTCAAAAATTTAGTATTGCTAAGTGAAGAAAAAAGGAAGAAAATACAAAGGCAGATTTATAGTTGAACATTAAGAAAACAAAAATAATGACCATAAGTGATTTGCTTGACTTCAAAGTATACAACAAAGACATTAGTATAGTCAAGGTTTTCCTATATGTTGGGCCAGTCATAAATCAAAATGCAGTCAAGAAAACAGAAGACTACTAATGTTTAAAAGGGCAGCTATGAAAGAACTAGAGAAGATATTCAAATACAAAGATATAGTACTAAGTGCCAAATAGAGGATTGTCCATGCCATTGCATTTTCTATTTTTATGTACAGTTGTGAAAGTTGTCAATGGTGCTTTAGCAATGGAAATGCCAATTTTGTATTTACCTGAGCAGTGTTTTTTCCAAACATCTCCTGATGTTGACAAGCTAATCAATTATCACCTGTGGTCACATTCAAAGGTGACACACACAGCAAAGCAAATTGTATGTTAGGAAGCAGGAGGGTATAATTTTCATGGCATGTGATGTTGAAAAAATTAGGAGGTATAAAACCATAGCAATTGCTGAAGAAATGGTAGATAATCCAAAGCTTCCTTGGCTTTCTAAAGCATTTTCCTAGGTAAACTACAAAACATTTTAGTTCATTTGGCTGTTGATAAATTCACAAATAAATGGTATATGTAGGAATGGGATAATATGATAGGAAATGAGGTAACCATATTGTCAGAAGCAATGGTTTACACTTGGGTGGAGATTAGCAACACTTATTGAATTTATTGAGCTAGGGGGTATCATTGTTATTTCTGCTGAATTGAATTGTCTTTAGTTCATATTTAGAATGTGCTTAGAAAAGAATGTGTGTTGTGAATGTTCATTCCTCCTATGTAATACAGCAGCTAATTCACCATCTGTAACAACAAACCCATCTGTCATCACTGATCATGAGCAGATTTTAAAATCAAAGATTCAGCCCTTACCATGCATTTTCTAGCTTAATGAAGTAAGTCACTTCTGTGTTGTTGGAGGATTGATATCTCTACGGCCATTCAGACAAATGGGATTTGTATACATTAATAAGATATGCTAATTAGAAAAGTGATGCATTGTTTGCAATGTATTTGTTCGGAATCTTCCTGCAAAATGTGGATACACAATACTTACCAATGAATATTTATATACTTACTTGCAAATTAAGAGTCTTCATTCATCATAATAACCAGTCTGGAATCCAATTCTGTAAGAAAAAACCCCCCGATTTGTCTTGAACCATTTTGTAAACTGAATCATGTCTTAGTGTGAACCTTAATGCTTTCTATTGACTGCCACCGTAAAGCAACAAATAGTTATAACTCCATGTTTGTCAGAACTGGATTATATTTGTAGGTACAAAGGCTCTTTGGGAGGGATAACTTCTATTAAATATGAAGCTAACAGATGCAAGGCTTTTGTGCTAAAGGTTTTACTCTTTTTCCAAATAGGAATTGCAAATAGCTTTTTTATTATTATTCCTTAGCAAACTAGAAGATGCTCCTCATGAAAAGATGAAGCATGTCCAGTTTCACAAAGACAGGTAGGATTGTGAAAGAGCAGTCTTTACATTTTATATTTTCCTGACCACCCGGTTTATTTTCGGCATTTTTTTTTGGGGGGGGGGTTATTTAAAAAATGACATACGGAGTAGAAGGGGTCATAGTTAGAAAACCTGAAAAATGATTTAATTTTGAGAAGGTGGCAATCAGACCTGGCAAATTTTATATGGCAAGGCAAGAAAGCTAGAATCAAAAAGAGATGCCTACAAGAAAGAACTGAGAGAGGAGGATTTGGAGTGCCAAACTTAATAAAAATACTATGAAGCTAACTGTATTACAGGGATAAAGGAATGGGTGAATCTAAATAATAAAGACATGCTAAATTTGGAAGGCTATAACAATTAATTTGATGGCATGGTTACTTAATATACAACAAAATTAAGCAAGATAACGGATTTAAAAACCATATTATAAGATCGGCACTGTTTAAAATCTGGACCAAGTTCAAGAAGAAGTTGTATAGAGGGCTCCCATTGTGGATGTCCCCAGTGGAAGCCTTTAGGATAAAAAAAATAGAAGAAGGTGATTTTAAAAGATACCAGGATATTATTTTTTTAAGATGGAACAGATATAATATTAAAAAAACAAGACCAGCTGACAAATTGGGACCTTAACTGGTTCCAATATGGTCAATTAAATAAAAGATTTAAAGAAGATAGACTGATTGGGTGGGAATGGTCACCAACCAAAGCAGAAAAAATATGGCTCCACTCGGAGAAAAACTGTGAGCCTCTTATACAAATTTTTATTAGATAATAAACAGGAAGAAAATCAGATGAAAGAGTATATGGATAGATGGACCTCAAATTTTGGCTATAGTATTGCCCCAGAAGAGTGGGAAAAGATATGGAAAAGGAAACAGAAATATACCTATGCTTATTGCCTCAAAGAAAACATCTACAAAATGCTCTATAGATGGTATTTAACCCCAAGTCAATTAGCTAAGATCTATAAAAATAAGAACGAAAATTGTTGGAAGTGTAACCAGGAAAATTGCACTTTTTACCATGCCTGGTGGACATGTAAAGTTATAACAAAATATTGGAACATGGTCCACAATGTTATCCAGGAATTCTTTCACTGTAAGCTCATAAAAAAACCAGAACTGTACCTTTTAAACATTTCAAGTCACGAAAATGACAAAGAAACTGAAAAGCTTCTAACTTTTCTTATACTTTCGGCAAGACTCACTC